>JAQGAX010000972.1:0-12978 GCA_034698105.1 Plectus exinocaudatus
ATGCTCTGGAATAAAAGCAATTCTCCAGCTTGCCCAACAAGCAGATATATTTTTTTGCATTTGCTGCGTTTGATTTAGGTGCTCCAGAATTCGCAAATCCTCCTTATCGGACTCCCGTATAAGATAATTCCTTTGAGAACTGTTTCAAGCAGTGTGATGACTAGCTTAAGTCAGAGGTGGCCAAGGTCTGGGAGGGTATTTGAACCAATTTTTTTCCGTCTGGGGTATACCCGGCGGCTCACCGGACTGGGGGTATTTACCGTCCAGAAACATCGTTGGCAACCTTTTTTTAGTCACCGAAGTTCAAATGAGGGTGCTCTGGGGTATATATACCCCCAATACCCCCAGTGGCCACGTCTGGCTTAAGTTGTCCTTTTCATCCTTTATCTTTGAATCCAGTGGCGATCAAAGAGCGCAAAAACTAATCCAACAATGACATCAATAGTTTGGCAAGCATATTCTTCAGTCAGTATGAAAATTTTTTTGTTATTTTGTCACCTGCTCTTACTCGTTATCATCGTTCATTATACTAAGCATTAAGCAATACTAAAGTAGGCAAACTCTATTGAGTTTAGAAGTACGAAAATATAACAAGAGGGAAGGAAACATCCAGATAGTCACGTGTGATGGGGAATGGCGAAATATCCCCAGGCGGAAAAACTTTTAAATTTACACTAGATCTAATGGGATAAAAGTAATGTCAAATATCGTCCAGCCGCCGGCTGGTGTTCATGCCTGCACTCATCCTTCTAAAATTTACCTTGAATCAAGCTAAAACTCAAATAGAAGGTAAAGAAAATCTCTGATTTAGATGCACTGCGACGGTTGTTCGTCATATTGGGCCGGTTTCATATCCCGTACTTATTTTAAAGTCGTACTTAAGGGATATGCTTCGCTATTACATTAAATATGACTTTAAACTAAGTACGCGATATGAAATCGACCCATTAAAGCATAAAACATGGGAAAGTTTCCTTTTTTATCAGCCAGTACATTTTCTGTTTGACGCAAACATGCAGCTTTATTTATTATGCTCTCTTACGCAGAGCCATTTTTGACTGCACCGGATTAATGTAATTAGTTATGCTATTGAACCAAATAAAACCAAAGCTGGCTTGGTATCTGAATGGTATATATTGCCCATTCAGAGCGATCACGTTGCATTCGTAGTGCCACCAGCCCCTAAAAACAGTGAAAATAAATTGAATGATACAGTTGTCATCTATTGCAATATAATGAGCGCCGCGATCAGAGTCATCTGGCTGAGCCAAAGTTGCCTGTTTGCTTTTAGCATAGGTTGTATGCAATTTGTTCTCTAATTCGAGGGGGTAGCCGTTATGACACATTCGTATTGGGGTTTTGGCGCGAATTAAAAAAATGCTGAAAAAATGGCTCAGAATTTTAGAAAACACTAACATCGCTCCAACTTGAATATTGAATTATTGCAATAGAGTTTAAAAAAATCATCATCTGATCGATTTAAGCCGAACTCACCCCATCTGATATGTCAGTGGACAGTTGTAACCATAATGTGGTCTATCAATAGTCGAAAATGCTTTGCCATCGTTGTAATGAATACCGTTCTGAGATCCTACGTCACTCGCATTGCCAGCAAATTGGGGCGAAATATGAAGTGTGTAATTGTTGGTCTCGCTGTCAATCTGCAAATGCTGACGCTAATTAAAGTATTGAAACATAATATCATCAAGCTTACGGAAAATATATATTTTCCAAACCAGGTATCGTTGGCGAATTCTGAGCCAGGCGCTCTATCACCATAAATGTCGATTCTTAGCTCAACAGTCGAATCTTTAGAAGTTAGAGCGTGAATGTTATCGTTGCCGAGCCAGAAACTATTGTAAAATCCGTTGTTGAATCCTGCTCTATATTCGTTCCAAGTTCTATTGAAGAACATGAGGCTGCCATCAACTCTCCTGAAAGCGCGAGCTGCTAAACAGTAAAGCTGATGCTCGACGATAAAGTTATTATGCAACGTAAAAATCTGTTCTGAAGCTTCATATTACTGGGGGAAATTTCATCGCGGGCACAAAAATAATTGCAGAACTTCATCTTTCAGATTCATTTTGCTTGATGGACTAGACTCGGGCAGTTCCATAAATTTCGGAGGTCAGTCTTCGACTTTTTTTTTGTAAACCGTTTGAATATGACTCTGGACCGCCCCAGCCCTGACAATTTTTTTGTCTTAGACCCACTCCCGATTCCAAGAATTAATCGTGATTGAACTTCGCAGCGTGCGGTTGGCCTCCATTACATAGTGCAACAAGACTAGCATAATGTTAGAATCATACTTCTGGAAAAGCGTCCAGCCTCCGCCATCGGTTGTCATATCGCAATAGGCGTCGAATGGTTCAACTCCTGGTGGGCTCAACCGGTATGTATCACTTCTACGGACATCGTGATTGTGGTACAAGTCGTAACAGTCTGACGCCGTATACTTGATGTTTTCACCTAAATTCAGACATGCCTTTTATAAACGATGACCATCTTGCAATCTACATCAAAAATTTACAGTCCGCCACACCCAGCTCAGGGCCGTCAGTATCGTATACGTAAGGCCTAGGCGCATCATTGAGAATCAAGTTTGAAATATTTTGGAATAGTTATGCTACGGTATTGCGCGCGAATGCAAGCAATATTCGGTAGACTAAACCGTTCCGAACTATTTTTCATATATGGAGAGCGTCTCTGCAAATTTTATTGATTTTCTACCTTACACGCTTAAGCATTTGCGCGCGGTCCTCGTTTTGGTGTGGCCGACTGTTCGTGACTTACAAATAAACGAAGTCAGCGTTAGGCAGTTGCCTTTCACCCATTGACCCTGCGTACAATTGACATCTGTTGGCTGACACACGCGAAGTTGCACGCAATTTCCGCGACCAGAAGCTGGCTGACCAGGTGCCCAGTTGGTGAAGGAAAATTCGCTGTGGTCCGTCCATTCAAAGTCTTGCTCTCCGAAAGCTGATGCGCCGATCCACAGGTTTTGCGTCAATCCAGGATAGTTTGCTACAGCAGCTAAAATTTCATATAAAATTAGCTTCAAAAATTTAAAGTATCTTTTACACTACCACTAAGGATATTCACAATTACACACACTTAATTTCTTTACTGTCGCCTCCGTGAGAAACTGTTCGTTAGAAACTGTTCAGATGCTGTCCTCTCAATCATTTTTGACTCTCAAAAATATGTAGCCATTAGTTTCAATTTTTTCCTGTGTTACGACGCTGTGCATGGACGAAATATATGTGGAATTCATTCATGCGGTTGCAATTCATGTGAATTCTTCAGACAAAGCGCCTATGGTCAACTCAGTTATCGATAGTCTTTGAAATTGCTAATTTTCAACTGAAATCTAAGATAAATGCACTCCCAAACAATTATTAAGAACTCGATTAATTCATCAAATTCCATTGATGAATTCTGTATTAGTGTTTGACTTTCTTTTACTCATTGCATACTTCGCTTGAATTGCTTTTGGAGCAAATATTTTTCGTTGAAAGGTAATACCTGATTGCAAGGAATCAAGGAAGCCTATTTAGCTTATTACAGTCATAAGAAAAGACAAAGACACTTACTGATTATTTCGGAATCGTCTTCGTTGGAGACGGCTGCTAGAGTTGCTATTGTGTCTGTGGAAGAGCGTTGGTTTTCGCAGAATGATTCAGCATCTAACCAGTTGATTGCTCCAAGAAACAACGTGAAGCATTTTCTTGTAGTTGGATTGCAAAGATGAAAAACATCTGAACGTGAAAGCCATGAAAGTTTGCAGAAATGCAAAAAACGATGCTGAGCCCAACTCGAGAGAACTTGCAAGAAACGTGGGTTCGCTAACTTGAAAAATGTGGAAGCAGGTGTGCGTCTGGCATACAGCGTGTGACCTATACCGAATGTCACAGATTGAAGTGTTCCGATTTCTTACTGAACATTGAGGAACGCTCAGAATTTTCCCCCCGAAATTCAAATATTGGCGGAAAAACTTGAACTCTGTCTGAGCGTACGGTCTAGCATTCCCTCTCTTGGCGTTTGCTTAAGTCCTTAGCTCATCCTTAGTTCCGCAGGTTATGCTTCCAAAAAATGTTACCCTTTGGCGGCGAGCTTTGCGTAGGAGCTGGGGTTGTTGTTGTCGTAGTTGTTGTCGTAGTGGTGGTAGTGGTAGTCGTTGTCGTTGTTGTTGACGCTGGGAGTGTGAGATTGCCATATTCACCTGAATATAAGCAGCATGTCAGCGAAATATAAGATTTAGCAAATGAAGATATCTTACACAATACTTGCGCTTTTGTTGAACAGACGACTGCCTTCCAATATCCCAGCGGGCACGAGCTCGTTCTAGTGTGGCACACCAAGGCACACTTTCCCTGCGGATTTGGCTCGCCTGGCGCCCAATGTGTGTATATCAGCGGAGTTCCATCACTCCATAAGAACGGTAGGCCGCCCAAACGAAATGTGCCGATCCACAGATCATCCGTCACATATGGCGGCGTCAAAAAAGAATCTAAGACAAAAAGTCGTTTTTTGATTAAAAAGTACGTCGAAGATGCTTCTCTAGAATTTTGATAGCTGCGCTAGTCTGTAGATCGGTTAAACGTGAACGGTAGCGGTTGCAACCATTTCGAAGAGGAATTATATATTTCACTCGAAAATGCAGAAAACTCGCCGCTTTTATAGGTTTACACATACTGCTTTCCCTCCACCATCCGCCGGAAGGCTCCCACCCCTCATCTGATCCATTCTATAAAAGCACAATAGGCAATAATTTTAAGTCTTTAGAAAGCAATCGAAAAATAAATTTAAAATTCTAATAGATTTCAGATCTCAATAAAATAAAGGATTCAAATAATGGAAAAGCCGCAAGTCCTTTTGCTTCGCATTAAAACATCAGCTTCCGAAGAGCCGTGAAATGAAAATCTAAACAAGTTGACTCACTGATTATTGCTGTCTCGAATGCATTTTGCACTGAAGCAAGACGACCGTTAACATTTGTTTCACACCAGTTTTCTGCGTCTTCCCATGTGAGTAGCGTGTCAAGAACAACAGTAAAACACTTTCCCTGGTCATTACAATAATTGGGTCCATTCACTAAAAAGTACTCACGTTATACAAACATATAACAAATGTCCGAGTCCAGGAGGATTTCAGCCGGTGGATGAGTGCGGTAGCCGATACGGTACCTTCGTTTCGAGGATTTTGGCGCCAAATTTAAAAATCGCCAAAAAATATCGTCACTACACTCACTACGTCGGTGAAAGTATTTTTCCGGCCAGGAGCTTATTTCATTTAGATCAGCAATCAGCAGACAGAACGCAAAGTATAACAATCAATAGTTTTTTGATTACTTTGTTTCTCATGCTACTGATTGCTGATCTTAGTGAAATTGACCACACCGAAAGGAGAGTGAGACACTCTAGCACAGGGGTGGATACTTCAGGTGGCTGGAGAGGGAATGATCCATACCTGGGGGAGGGGATGTACGGGAATTTAGGTTAAAAAACTGAAAACTAATTCGAAACTTAAATTTTTTACGTTGAAATGTTGTGGTCGATTTGTCGGTCACTGTGGTTGCCGCTGCTGTTGTTGGTGCTTGCCTAGGAGTGGTACTAGTTGGCGTCGTCGGTGGCGTCGTAGAATTATCCAAAACATACAATACTGGTTACGAAATATGCTGTTTGGTAACGATAAGAAACATGGATCAAGCTGCGCATGAATTTTGTTGTATAACTCGAACTTTAGTAACATCGAATTTGGCGATTTTGTGGCATTCGTTTTATTTATTTATTATTTCTACTTTAAGCTTCACTTAGAACGCGAGGGAAAAGTCGACTGTTAAATAATTGCCCGGACGTTTACAAACCTCAAAAACTACTCAGATCGGAAGCAAGATATTAATCAACTGCTGTCTTAAACTCAGAAACTCTTATAACTGTAGCGCATCTGTACCTGTTCCGTCACCAAAGACTAATGGTGGGCTAAGCAGAAGAAATCCAAAAGCAAAGTAGCCGTAATTCATTTGATAGATGACAACTGTTGCTCGATGGAAGAAGAAAGTATGGTGTGCTACAACTATACAAAAGTTTACAAGCGTAGCGCCAGAAACAATGGGTTGCAGGAGAATCGAAAAGTTGGGAGAAATCCATAATTTTCTTCACAATTGTCAACATTTTTCTAAAAGACGAGGGAAAATACTAAAGACGGGGATTGAACTAGATGTAGTCATGGGGGAAATGATTGCCTTCTTCATCGAAATAACCTTCACAGAAAAACCCCAAGCCGGAAGAAAAAAAATGGCCGAAATTATCTGCCCCAGCCACCGACTCGTGGCCTTCTCTGCGGGCTGAACCACCCCCTCTAGCACCACGCAAGGTGCAATACAATGCGCATTTGCTTAACAAAGTCTCTAGAAGATGAGCTTTGTGCCATTACAAGCTTATCAGCTGCGGTTGTGAACAGGTCGCGGCACTTAGCCAACAAACTTTGTTCGCGTCCATTGATTGTTTGCAGACAACTCTTGCACAGCTGTAGACATAATGCGGCAGCACCTACGTTTTACTTCCTCAAATGTACGAAGACTTGAAGAATGCTCGACATTGTCATTATCTTTTTGATTGTGGGAAGACCGCGAAAGAACATTACACCCTTTGAGCAATATGCATGTTTCCTTCACATAAAACGCACAAGTCTATGTTTAGTCTATGTTTTTGAAAAGAACACTTTTGCGAATTTTCTTTATCTTGCAAATATTGTGAATTTAGCTGAATAATGAACTAGATACATTCCTTTAAAATCCACTACAACTGTGCTGTTATGCGCAAGCGACCAATTCCAGTCACAAAGTTTGTTATTCATATGCATTATATTTCTGAGTTCAAATGTTATTTAATAAATGAAAGTTCAATGGACAGTATGTTTGATTCGAGGATCCGTCGCTTTCGAACCTACGAGAGCACCCAAAAAAATATCAGTAGCGCAAAAGTTATCGCTGCTGATCAGTAATCACTGCTCCTGTGCGTGTTACCATCAACACAGGCGCGGCGCCAGAAACCGAAGGTTGGGGGTGGAAATCCAAAAGACGGGGGGGGGGGGAAATTCACAATTTCCTTCACAAATGTCAAAATTTTCACAATTGTTGGGGGGAATCCAAAAGACGGGGGACTCCCCCGTCCCCCCCCCTGGCGCCGCGCCTGCATCAACGTGAGCGTGAGTTACCATCAACGATCTTTCGATCTTTGCGCGACCTGCAATTAAGTTAGAGCTCGCTCACCGATAGGAGCCGCCCAATTTTTCGTTTACACTAAGGTAAACATGCGGTTTGCGGCTACCGTGAGAAGGTTTTGTCGAGCGTACGTCTGCACAAACATACTCAATGAATTATCAATAACGCAGCGTTTAGAGCACAACACCTGTTCGTGTTCCCGTCAAACGGGAGCGTCATTTTGATCCTTGCGCGACCTACATTCAAATTGCAACAACTAGTTCACCGATAAGAGCCACCCATATTCCGTTTGCACTCAGATAAAATTGCGGCTTTGAAGCTGCCGTGAGAAGCGTCATGTGCGGTGGACAATTTCGATAGGTGCGCGATCTCTGCCCTATTTCCGCAATTGTTGAATTAGGGACTGCATAATTTAAAAAATGTATATTTTGAGATCTAAAGTGGCTATTGGTTCGCTTCGCAAACAAATGAGATTCTTTAAAGCATATCTATGCATGTCCGCATCTCTTGACTAGTGGGGCGATGCAGACTGTCAGATCTCGGCCAGGCAGCAGCAGAATAAAGTTCCAGTATGGGGGTTTCGCTTTTCCGACCTGCGCACTGCTTAAAACTAAACTCGATAGCAAAGTGAGGCAAGAGGGGATATCATGGGGCATGGGAAGGGGCGCATGCTGGCGCCCTCAGAAGCAATGAAAATACTGAGGCCGAATCTACGCATATTATTGCAGGCAATAGCGTACATTTTCGCTTCCATCATGTAAAATTCGAAAAGAGAATTACATCAGCGTGCCTCAATGACTTGCACCGAAATAAACGTTCTACAGAGAGAAGTGCCCTAACGTGTTGGCCACGACCATCATGATCTGGGATGGATTACGGTAGAGACCAAGTAGGCAATGGCCTAGGTGCCCTGGGCTCCCAGTGCTACTGGAGGGCCCCGAGAAGATCTCCTGGGGCCCTGAGGAAGCCCATGGTGTAACTGTGGCTGTCTTTGTCTTGGAGCTCCCTAACCCCATGATTTAGCCCTGGTCTTGATTACCGGTTATGCGATCATTGCGCTTATCTAGACGTATCAAACCGAAGTACGTAACTAAGGGGGCGCGGGGGTATTGCTCTCTCCTTGTTTTTTGATTTTCTAGAGGCTCGAAGAAAATAATTTGCGTCGCCCCTTGGAAAACTGTCGACTTGCCTCCCCCGCCGAATGTCGATTTTGCCCACCCCAGGTTTCTTATTTCAAACTACGAGCCTTGTCAGACCGGCTTTATCCATCTTTCAAAATCGTCGTTCGTTTAAGATATGTGCAGTGCTAATGTCGAATTGCAATAGAATTCAATTTTAACAGTCCCCATTGTGTTGGGAGCGGAAAAATCGATTGCTACATTCATTATTGTCAATTCCGATACTTGTTCATCGCGATCATTGGCTAAAGGGTGCTCCCCAGACGACTGGACCTCCTCCACAACTTTCGACACCTGTTGCATGCCAACGGCCCAAAGTGCGTCCTTCTCAGAGGCCGATACGTGCCAATCCGTGCCGATCCATGCCAACCATCTGCTTGTTTGAAAACCTACTCAGTGGCTCGCAGGTCCGTACGACTGCTAGGTCAGCAGAGTCCCTTTTAAACACCAAGTGATTGCATTAATGATAGGCAAAGTGTACCCCAATAAGCTAATGGTTGTCAGAAGAAAACAGCATATGCTGATATTCTCAGACAGATCGCTCTGCGTATTCACTTTACATCAAAATAGATTCGTACAACGCACTTAAAGATAAGAACGCTTGCTGTGTAGCCCGCGTGCCATAGCCCAAGAGTCGAATTGCAAAAGCTACTGTAACAAAGGATCGGAGAAGCATGAAAAAATTTACTTTTCATCATTTGCTGCTTTTTGTCTCGCTGTTCTTTCTGTCTTCAAGAGTGGGTTCAGTTTCACATTAATACTAAACATTTAACAATACGGTGGTGATTGTAGGTCATGGCAGATTGTCCAGATTGGGAGAAACCGCTTAATCAAAGCGATCTTGTTGGAGGAGAGAGAATTTGTTCCCTGAAAACTCAGTCTGACACATGCTACAGCTGTTGCAACACTACCAGCAGTGTATGTTGTGACGATGGATCGTGTATAGCCTACGATCCATACTGTCGCTATCCGACATCGTAAGTTCCATAAGTTTGCAATCTAAAATAGATACAGACAAATCATAGGTTTCGCGTCTCGTAAATTTCATGGTTTTTCATGTGAGTTTCTGCGAACACTTCACTTTCTCCTAGTGTTGCCTAGGTAGCTGGTTCCAAAACTAAGTTGAACGCAAAATATGGAGAATATTATACAATTGCCGCAGCCAGCAATTGAAACAAATGCACAAACTACCCACAGTTTTTCAAAAACTTTGGCTGTTTATAGATGTTGTTCCGCACCTTACTGCGGCAGTCAATGCTGTCCATCTACATATGGCGTCCCTTGCGGCCCCCTATGTGCTCCTAGCGCAACAACGAAATGCTGCAATACTAACACTGGTCAATTATGTGCGAACAACGAATTTTGCTGCAATGACTTCTGCTGCTCATCGTCAGCTCCTGTCTGCTGCGCAAGCGCAAACAAATGCTTGGCCCAGGGCGAGAGTTGCTGCGGAAACACGACTTGCGACGTGGGCTATAAGTGCTGTGATGATGGCAACAGTCGTTGCTGTCCCGTCGGCACGACCTGCATGGCTGGAGGCCCATGCTGCCCTACCGGCCAGGAATGCGGCACCACGTGTTGCCCGGTTGGAACTTTTTGCTGTGGCGCGGGTCGTTGTTGCCCAACGAACGACACCTGTTGTGGCGACAAATGCTGTCATCCTGGATACAGGTGCTGCGGTCAGAATGCATGCTGTCCCATTGAAACTGGTTGCTTGAGCGATAATTCTTGCTGCCCAGATGCAAGAGCTTGCGGTTCAAATTGTTGTCCCACCGGAGCCAGTTGCTGCAATGGCGACCACCACTGCTGCCCACAAGGAAAGAAGTGCTGTGGTGCGAATTGCTGCGACAACAGCGAGACATGTCTCGCTAATGGATTGTGTTGCCCGAATGGCACAGGTTGCGGTGATAAGTGCTGCGCGGTTGACGATATCTGCGCCATCAATGAAAATGGAGTAAGAAAATTTTGCATACTATTCAACACTATTCAACATTTTGTGCACTATTCTGGTTTCAATAGATCGGGATTGAATCTATGAGTTTCGCTCAGAGAATTTATAGATCGCTCTGCGATGAGATCGCGTTAAGCATTTGTTTCTCTCAATATCTTGCGGTGCAGCATTTGATGCTCTAGGCAGAGATCTGAATAAAGGTAAAAACGAATATTGAGACACTGTGGACATTGTGTATGTATAGAATTTGCTTTGACATGCTCCTTTTCCCAAGGCTTATCTCGCGAGTCTCACTCTCTTGAACCAAATATTCATCGTCATCGATATTACAGTACATCTGTATCTCTAGTTATCTTTGAATTTCTCCAAAAATGGACACAATTATAAGAATGTCCCATTTTGGCGACTTTTATTCAAAACGAGGTACCTTCATGTCGGGATTTCGGCGCGAGTTTTAAATATCGCCAAAAAAAATTTCAACGAGGGACAAAGGGGTAGGCCACGGGAGTCCGATCCCCTTAGACCCCTTTATTACAAACATGCCTCCAAGTTCAAAGCGGTGCATCTAAGTGCCTCCAAATCCGCCCTTGCCGTACAAACTCAACCTGAACCCTAACTTAATTTTCAGTCAGTCTGTTGCGATAATCAGTACTGCGGTGCATCTACAGGAATCTGCTGCCATAAGGGATCGCACTGCAACCCGCTCGGACACTGCTGCAAAGACAACACAACATACTGTCCTGGAGGAGCTGCTGGTCTCTGTTTCCCACCTCCATACACCGTCTGCTGCAGCAGTGGGACTCCCGGTACTGCGTGTTCGAACGACTTTCCGCAATGTATGCCAAATGACGTTTGTTGTCCATCGGGAACACAGCAGTTGTGTGGAAGCACCTGTCGCTTCGAAAAACCTGATAACTGCACATGCTGCCAGGAGAATTGCTGCTTTCCTCCCTTCGAGTGCTCAGAGAATGGCAAATGCTGGCACAATTATACCACACACACTTGGCTTGGAGAAATAACACACCATCACGAAGTGTGTTTATCATTACCGCTACCGTATTTTCATTACCCTAGTTACCGTATTATCGTATTTTAACGCTGCCATCTGACTAAACGTTGATGTTTGACTTTATTATTTGAATGCATGGGCGCAGCCCGAGCACATTGCTTCCAGTTTTTAGTGAGTCTCAACTGAAATTTTTGACTTCCTGGAACTTTTCGACAACTGTGTATTGCTTCTGAAACTAAGCAATAATTAAATAAAACCCTGTTTAAGATTACCTCTAACGCGACATATAATTGACATCTATACCCCATAGACAGGAGGCAGGAAGAAAAAACAAGGTAAGGGTCTCCCTTAACATATTGCTATGAAACACGCTGCCCACCCCCCTTTCCCTTCCAACCAGATCTCGTATCTTACATTTAGCGTATGCGTAAAATGCTGCATGAAAATAACACTTCTTTAGGAACAACCTTCGGATGGCCAAGGAATTCATTCTGTTCCACGAATGAGTGGCCAATCTGGTAATGACTATCTGGTCGATTTCTTCTCGCAAGATATCCCAATGTCCATAAAACATTTTTACAAATTGTCTGCGGACGAACGAGGCACGCAGACGAATAAGGACGAGGTATTTTATCGAATATGAATTAATATCAAATTTAAATACCGATAAATAGCCGTCGAGAACGCTAACATACTTAATTATTTGTTCGAAATTCTTAGACCCCGAAGAGAGGGCGATATACAGTATCCCCAACCCAGAGGTGGGCACCGGTTTGGACTTGGAGGTAATGGTCGATCGTCTGGGGGTTCAATAATCCCCAATAGGATGAACAAGTGGCTGGAATACCTGATGTACTCACTCTTAATCAATGAAATTTTTTTCATAACCCTTCAACCCGTTTTTCCAAATCCTATCGGTCCTCTTGGCATTAAACTGTATAATCTCTCATAACCCCCACTATTCCGCAACGGATCGATCGTACCCGCGCTCAAACCGATGCCCTTACCTGTCTATACGAATCTTTTAGTTTTTGAGTCTTCCGCCGGCACCACAACACCAGATCAATCCCGACTCTTATCCGTGCTTCCACGATGCCGCCATTTTGAATTCAACTTGCGACGCATGGAACTGTCTGGAACAAATAGCTCAGTGCGGACTTCACGGCTACATTCAGAGCGAAGGAGCCATTGTTTGCAATGACTTTCAGCAGTTCAAAAACTTCTTCAATGCTCCTGGACAAGAATTTTTGGTATGTACGGCTAATTGCATTACAATAGAGCATGTAGACCTGTTTCGACACGGCGTGAAGCCTTGTTGCCATTCCTTGCAGCAATGGGGTGAGGAAGATCAGAGATTTGTATGCCATTTGTCTTGTAATTTCTGTGTTGTCTATATGACGAATATTCTAGGTTTCAAGCTGTTATTTGACAATGTTTATCCGGGTGTGCCAGCCTCGCAAATTTATAGTCATCATTGTCACTTGGGATAAAACATATATTCAGTACATTTTTTGTTTTACTTGTTTGCATTTTCGTATAGTATAAAATAATTGACGCTGTCTTGTGTTGAAACCACACACTCATTTGCAAATCCTCATTTGCAAATATACGCCCC
>JAQGAX010000973.1:0-12975 GCA_034698105.1 Plectus exinocaudatus
GAATTTTAAGCGTCCCGCTTAAATTTCGCTTAAGACTACGATACCCACTGGTCTATGATCGGTGCGGCCGACTGTACACAAATTATATAAAGTTTTGGGAGGGGAGGGGGTCGCAGAGGCTCCGTTACGCGAGCGCGAAGTGATGACGTCATTGCTATGCATAAAAGCATAGGGAGAGGGGTGTCGTTTTGGCCAAATGCTGTGTTACGAAGGCGTTACGTGAGGGGAGAGGGTCTATAAAGGCCTAAAAAGCGTTACATAATTTGTGTATTGCCCCATAATCTCGCAGAGAAGGATCACAAGGAACGCACAAGAATGAGAAGGGGACCTTCCCTTAATTTTTTGAGGAAAATCTCGGTTTGAACCAATCCCAGAATTTTCGGTCTCGAAAATCCCAGTTCTTCACCAAATCCTTCATCTCTGGTGCTTATTTCGGTATATTTTGTAATCTCATTTGTTACAGGTGGAATATATGCAACGGTATGGATATTTATCGGCAAGGGCTGCAGATTCTTCTTCGATGCGAACGGGTCATTCGATTGAGTCAGCATTGCAACGCCTGCAACGTTTCAACAACCTCGAAGTCACTGGCGTGCTCGACGAAGCAACACAACGTTTGCTAACGCAGAAGCGATGCGGCTTACCTGATCATCAGACTGAAGATGACCTCGTACATGATCATCACGAGAAACGACGTCGACGTCGCAGGCTTCATACAGATCTTAGCAGATCGAAACGATTCGTCCTTTTCGAGAAAAAGTGGCCTTCTTCTGAACTAACGTTTAGGTAATGTAAATAGGTTAAGTGCGCGTTATACGAATGAGTACACTATGCACAATGACTTCGCTTGTTGGCTTAATGAAATTTCTGGTTGCCTTAAGAAGGAATAATGGTCAAAATTATTAGTGTTCCCACGATACGATAAATTTATCCTACGGAAGGAATATCTTATCTTCAACATTTTTATGCGCTACATGATCTGGTTCTGCCATTTTCGAGTCAAATTCTGCCTTTTTTGCAGATTAGAAGATTTTGAAAGATTAATCGCTCATAATATGTCAAAAATTTGGTTTTTGTTTGTTTATCTTGAATAAAACTGTGTAAATTAGGTACTTTTGAAGGCATTTCAAGCATGGGAAAAGTGTCCAGCTTGTCCAGCACGCTAGAAGACATTGTAAAGATTAATTGCTCAAAATATATCAAAAATTGCATTATTTCGTTTGCTTATGAATAAAAATTTATAAATTATAGTTTTGGGCATTTCAGGATCGAGAATACAGCTGTCTCACTGCCGATGACCGCAGTTCGACCGGTCATTTTGAAAGCATTTCAAGCATGGCAAGACATATCCAGCTTGCGCTTCACTGAAAAATCGTCAACAGAAGCTGCTGCCATTGAGGTGTCATTTGAACGAGACAACCACGAAGATGCTTCATTTGGAGGCAGAAATACCCTAGCACATGCGTATTATCCGGGCACCACCTCTATTGCAGGCGATGTTCACTTTAACGACGACGTGGCGTGGGTGAACAATCCTTCCACAAGTCCTACGCCCCGGACCAGTACGTATCATATTTCGCATATCTCTGTTTATGAATTTTCGCGAATTTCGTACATTACCGTGGTTTCAGAAATAGTGGCAGATATGATCGCGGGTGGGGGTAATATGTATTTCCTCCGATTACTTTTCGACAGGGGATAATTTTACTGGGGTAAACAAAAGTCGCCAAATATCCAAAAAAGTTCAAATTGCCTGCATACTTTTTTGGTGAAAGTAAATTGGGTGAGCGGGCCATATCCCAGCGATCATGTCTAATAGGGGTATGAGGACACTGTAAAAAATATGTAAATAGAATGGAACGGCGCATGACAATCATTTCGGGTAAACGTTAACGCGTGCAAATGATTACTGTAATATATCGTCCTTCAGGGTTTCATATGTAAATTTTGGCAAAGCTTCCTCGCGCAACCGTCTAAATGAACTTTGAGTAGGATCTCTTTCTTACAATGTTTTACAATCTGCGTTTAGAAACTCGTCTCCTGCCTGTAGCTATTCACGAAATTGGACACGCTCTCGGACTGGATCATTCAAGTGCTCGAGATAGCATAATGCAACCAACATACCAACCAGACAGACACGATTCTCTGGGCACCGATGATATTCTAGGAATCCAAGCTATGTATGGTGAGTATTATATTTTGAACCGTAATGCCACTGCGATACTGCTGAACGGACATGTACCTGGGGAATCTGGACAAAAATTTGCATAATTTAGGCAAAATTGTTGAAATCCCGCATTGTTGCCTGAGTATGGCTGGTTACGCAAATTTTTCATAGACCCAGTCCCAACTTTCGCCACCAGGTAGTGTATGCTGTTGAATATGGCAAATTATATTGAAGTGAGGTGGATACTGACTGGAGCTCGGAGAAGGGATGATGGTGACTATGATGATAAATTTGCATAATTTGCAGGAAAACCTAAATCCAGAAAACCACCCACACCATCAACAAACGGCGATGAAGATGTCATTAATGAAGACCCAGATGACGATGAGGACGTTATCAACGAAGACGATCAAGAGGATCCGGCTGTCTTGAGAAGATACATAAAGATGTATGACGAAGAGACCATCTATGCAAATTTCCAAATCAAAGATAAGATAACCGAAGGTTGGCAGTTGACTTTCACTCATGCTGACAGACGAAGAACGACGATTTCGCTGGTGAAAATTTCGAGTGAATGGAACCTGGTATTCAGTTATACAACTGCTCATGGCACTGCTCGAAAAAAGCAGTTCCCCATCTCAAAAATGAAGCCTAATCACATTATTAGACTTACGCATTCTGGGGAATCAGATACTTTAGTCGCGGTACTTTAATGCCATGCCTGTCTCATACATGTAAGTGGGGGTACTTTAGGTCCCCAACCCGCGAAAAAAACATGAACCCCCTCCAATCCGAAAAAAAAACTGAACCCCCTGGAAATCGACCGAAAAATTAAATAATTTTGAATTTTTGAATTCCCGCCAATACTTTTGTTGCATGATTATGGTAATTTGACCCTGATTATGCAAATTTTTTCCTGAACCCCCACTTTCGACACCTGTTACATGTATGCTTGTCTCAGATTTGAAATTAAGGGTTCATCTTTTGTAATTGCAAATACCGATATAAACAGAGATATTTTACTTGGAAAACCAGTGTTTGAATTTACAATTGAAAGTAACGTGTTTCGAAAGGAAGATCGATTTATTGTTATTAAAACGGATGCAGAAATGTAAAAGATGGATGATGATGATATTCCCGTTTATGCTACACTTTTCATTACACTACATTCAGTTGCCTAGCAACCCTAGACTCATTCGAATCTTTCTATTACTACTGGTAACTTCGGTTTGTCACACTTTAACATGTAATCCGTTCTGTTATCGGAATATATTCTATGTACTTTTGTGTTGGTAACGTACGACTCATGCTTATCCTTATCCGTGATGTATTAGTTTTGAGAATAAGAATACTTTATGCTGCATTCATCGCTCATTTGCACGCAAATGAAGTGATATACGGTAATAACAAGAAGACGGAATATGCAAATAAAAATACCACCTGTAAAATGACGTGTCATACTCCTGACCGGAGGTGAAATTTTATCAAACGTTAGGGATTGTACCGTGGGCATGCGCATCATGTACCCGACTTGCAATTCAGTCCTTTACAAAGCATTTCTGACATCTGATTCATCTTTGATGTCACGAGTGTCGCAGACAGCTTAGTCGCAATGAAGGCAGCAATCAAAGCTATGAAAGACAAATTTAGCTAGTACCAGGAAACATACAGGTGTGCCAGCATAGCTGTTTGATTGATAACAGAGTCAGTCAACAATGAAGAAGTAAACTGACTATCGTAAACCAAGAGCACCAAAATCACGCGGCCTTAGTTGTCGTCGACGTGTGCATTATTTCGTCGGAATACGCTTAGTACGCATGCTACAGGCTGTTTAGTGCGCCTTCAAATAATCTGACTACTTGCGTTGACGGAAACTATTCCATTCTGCAGAAGCGTGGTTCGCAACATTTACACAAATTTAAACATTGTAAGGATCTTTTTTCTGTGATATTCCCGCATGTAACTACTTCCAGTCTTATCTGTAACCGAGGTCCGAGGCCAGGGGGGTCTGGACGTTCTCGGGGAGGGGGGGGTCCGACCCCTGGCTGGAGGGGGGTGACCCCCTGGACCCCCCTGGTTACAGGTATGCTTCCAATACCGTCAAGCACCATTCAAAATAGATTTCAAGATTCATCTTTACGTATCTGTCGCTCTATTTTAGGAACGCGCAGCTTTAAAATGGAGATCATTTACTCAAAGAAGAGAGGTGCTTCATTTTTATTTTGTGCCATTCTCTACTTGGCAATGGCATCACTCGTTTGTGCTGGTTCTGTTATGCAACACACAGAAGCAACTGAAGATCAACTGGTTCGTATAAACTACCGTATTTTCAAAAATAGTCTCACAGGGAATGAAAAGGGACGCTCATAAATAAGGGATCTTTTGTTTCATTTTCTGCCTCCCATAGTTGCTGAGGGGGTACGTCCCCCGAAGGCATACCTCAAAGGGTTATTTGAGGCCAGGGGGTCTGACTGGTCGGGTGGGAGGTTGGCGCTATGGTACTTCGTGTCGGGATTCGGCGCGAAGGTAACGCCCAGGGGCATATATTTCATTAAAGCTGACCCACTGAGATACAGTAAATATTCGGCTGATTGAGTCCCATGTCTCTGCCATATTCGACTTCCCATCTAATATACGAAACGCAGCTAACTGAGCACAGATATAGGTCCCCAGGTACGATCCTCAGGCACGCCTACGTAGGACTCAGAAATTTCAAATGAATAGTGCTGTGTGTGTCTGTGTGTGTTTACTATGGTACATTTTGTGATGTCATTAACTGCAGGTGGAATATATGCAGCGGTATGGATATTTATCAGCAAGGGCGGCGTCTTCTTCGACCCGAACACGTGAAACGATTGAATTGGCTTTGCAACGTCTTCAACGTTTCAACAACCTCCAAGTTACTGGCGAGTTTGACGAAGCAACACAACAGTTGCTGACGAAGAAGCGATGCGGCTTACCTGATCATCAGACTGAAGAAGACCTGGTACATGATCATCATGATCATCATCACGAGAAACGACGTCTTCGTCGCCGGCTTCAATCAGTTCTTGGCAGATCGAAACGATTCGTTCTTTTCGAAAGGCACTGGACTACTTCTGAATTAACGTTTAGGTAAGTAAGTAATTTACGTACCTGTTGCACAATTATAAATTCTGTTTGCAGTGACTTGGGTTATTCGCTTATCAAATTTTCGGTATCCTTTGAGAGGAAATGCTAGTCAAAATTTTCTCTTGGGCTCTACCTTGCTAATCGGCAAGAATATCATAATTGTCAAGCTGTTAGGGGATTGGAGTTCTGAAAATGCCGAGTCAAGATAAAGGTAGAGAGAGGCTGGGGTAGGTGATACTGGATCTGGGCTATTTCCGGGGGTTGGGGGTTCAGCCCAGATTAATTAACCAAGGGTCTTGGGCTGGCCTGACCCCCTATGTCAAAAATCGTATAATTTCTTTGATTATGAAAATACACTATGAATTATGTCGTTTTTTAATTTTAGGATCCAGAATGCCGCTCGCTCACTGCAGATGGACGCAGTACGACCGGTCATTGTAAACGCTTTTCAAGCATGGGAAGAAGTGTCCAGCTTGCGCTTCACTGAACAATCGTCGACGGAGGCTGCCATCATTAAATTGTCATTTGAACGCGACAACCATGAAGATGCTTTACTTGGAGGCAGAAACACAATGGCGCATGCCTACTATCCGGGCACCACCTCTATTGCAGGCGATGTTCACTTTAATGACAACGTGACTTGGGCGAACAATCCTTCCACAAGTCCCACGCCAAGAAGCAGTACGTTTCATATTCACATACCGTATTTTTATAAATAGTGAAACAGGGGGTACGTTTAGTCAAGAGTTTGATTGATTAATGCGTAAGGTAATTACCGTATTTAATAATGTTATAGGGTAAGGGGTAATATTATCCCCTCTATAACTTTTCGGCACTTTGTGTTTATAAAGAACGTTGACAAAATTCAAAATTTTTAAAAATTACCTGGGGCCTGTTTCATAAAACTGTTGAGAATTGAGAATTGAGAATTGAGAAATTGAGTTTGCACATGAAGAATTGAGACTCAGGTGAAGAAATTCAAGTGAGTCTCAAATCTTCGCGTGCTAAAGCAAACTCAATTTCTCAATTCTCAATTCTCAACAGTTTTATGAAACAGGCCCCAGATATTGCACGCATAATTGCCGAACAAATAAACACAGACTCAGAGCTGGCCCACTTTCAGGACCTACATACAGGTAAATACCTACCGTGGAGCCACATGAGGCAGTGCAATTGCAAATTTGTTCTATTGATTTGCTTCGGCACTTGGCCTTGCAATTATCAGGCGATGTTTCTTCACTGCAGCGAACCTCTCCATTCACTATCGGCAGTGATCGATAGACAGCGAGAATTTTTACTGGAAGGACATGCAAACCGTTGTCGAATTTTGCTGAAAACACTCGAAATCCATCATCGAAATTCTTATTCACCATATCTCTTGCGTCAAAATCGACGAAAAGTGTCAATGGACTGAGCAGATTTAAGGGATGAAAATCGAAGCGCGGGTTTGGCAGTGAAGCTCTATGCGCTGCAAAGAGAGAATGAAAGATAGTACCACCATATTCATGCATCGGACCTGTATCATAATCGTATCCTGAAGTTCAGTAATACTTCGCGATACTCAGCGCTATGCTTCATAATGGGCGTAAGTATGTAATACTTAACTTAAGAACAGCTTAGGATGCGATTATGTTACCGACCCATTGTAAGCAAAAAGAAATTACTTTTTGGCAACAGCGCTCCTCCACGCTGCTTCCGGGGCCTAGAAGCTAATTAGATCGTTGCCAAACAACTGCGAGGAGGAGCGCTTGTTGGTAGAAAGCCTTTTCCTATCACGTATTTTTGCGTCAGCGCTAACGAAGAGTTTGTTGAAGAGCGAACAATCTTCAATGATTGATGGGTAGAGGTTGATCGAAATTTGTCCGCTAGCAGTACGGGGCCCACCCATCGACTTGAAGACTGATCATTTTTTAGTTTATTAGCTTCGCTAGTCAGTTAACGTTTATATTTGTTAAGGTGCAATTAGCGCTGCCACAGAAATATACGATTGAGAATAAATACCTAGCAACGAGCGCTCCTTTGAGCCATTGTTGGAACTAGTTAGCTGAATTTGCCAATTGACCTGGCAGCTATGAAAGTTATTTCCGACAAAATGCGGCATCGCTATGTATGAGTGACGCAGTCAATTTTCGTGAGGGGAAGACTGTACGATATGTGGTATAAATTCATTCTTCGATTGGCGCACCGCAAAATCCGAAACTTAAATTATTCGTATCATATATTAAAGGCAACACCAATTGCATCTTACAGAGAACGCAGGAAGACGCTGCGTCAAAAAAGATTGAAAGAGCTGGACCCCACTCTTGGTCAATTTCTGAGGTACTCAATGTCTTGAGAAGGCTCACACCCGTACCTTTGATCATTATTGCATCATCTTGCAGCTTGAACGGGTGCAGGTCGAACCGCGTTAAATAACAAATCTGTTCGAAGCCAATAAAAGTGACTGCTTCAGTTTCAACATCCGTCTCTGTTAATCCACTATCTGTGACGAGAAGGACCTTGAATGCAAATAAACGAATGACTTCGTTAGCAAACTTTTCCCGCATTTCCCCTGTTGTTACGTTTAATAATTTCAGACCCACTTCAAGAACATTCATGGCTGATTTTAGATCACTATCCATTTCGCTCAATTGAAAATCTAAATATTGTTCCTTTTCAAATCTTTCGAAATGTATCATGGAAGCCAGATATAAATGCGCAACATAAAGTAAAGAATCTGGCCATATTCTGTCAATGATCTCGGTTTCCAAAAAAATATTTTTAGTCTTGCTTTCATCGGCAAAATACAAATTCAACGCATCCTGGTAATGAGTTGAACTGTCACTGGAATCTGTTTCATTCTGGAACGAATCAAGCTCACTAGGCACCAGTGGCAAGCAGATGGTTGCCTTGGGGAGAGCCACAGATTGATTAAAACTTGTCTTTGGGCGAAAGAAAGTCGGTGAAGCGGCGTAGTCATACACCAAAGCGACGCTTGTCTTTGCAGTAAAATAGCCGAACGCAAAAGCAATTAATGTCCACGCAGCTTTTATTAGCAACCATTTTACGATACTACCTTTTTGCCAGTGAGATGTGTCGACGCTGAATTTTTGAAAAATACGACTTATTCTATTCTCTCTAACTATATTGTCAGTTTCTATAGCATGAATAGAAGACATAATTGGATCAGTTTCGCATTTATTAAATGTTTTTTGTTTTCCAGTTTAGTAGGGTAGCGTACAGCCCTGTTTCTTGTCTCTTATTATTCGTCAAATTTGCTCTACCTTAAAAATTGATATTTTCATTGATATGACAGGAAGGTCAACAACACTAGAAAGATTATTAAATGAAGGAGTAAGCATAGCTATCGGTTGACGGTCAAATGGTGGGAAACGGTTGATATAACCCAATTTTTTTCGTTTGAGGTGATGCCACCCCAAATATACCCTAAACCGGTAAAAATTCAATTCTATATAAAATTTATAGTGTACCCTTGGGTTACGGTATTACTCCAAAAAATTGACAAAATATACTAAATCCTAAACGATTACTATTAAAATAAAAGATCAATGATATTCTTTACTCTAACTTGATTGGCGTCAATAATTTCCTCGCATCACACGTTCTTGATTTCCGACGAAGGAGAGTTGAGGCAGAGCTCAGAAGATATGGTCGACAACAACTTGCTGAGGTCGCGTCTCAAAAGACGACTAACCAAGTTTGCGTCACAAAATGTTAATTAGAGCAAGTTTGACGAGCCAATTATGCCGCTGTGCCGAAAAAGTCTTGAGCTCACAGAGGTATTTAGAGGCCATTAAAGGGAGATTTGGTCCTCCCCCTGGGAATTACCAGCAGATCCGCTAATCTAGCCCTAATTGGCCTCTGAGACGGGACAAAGATCAGCGGGTTGTCAACGGCCAAGGAAAGTTGCTTCCGTTCCGCTCAAAGCATAAACACTTTGCGCTTGTTTGCTATCAACTGTTTCACTCTTGCTACCGGGTTTTCTCGAAAATACAGGTAAGCCCCTTGAACGTTATGTTTGAGAAGCGATAAAAAAATATTTAAGAAAAAGTGGATGTAAGAACAAATCGTTCTCGAAAATTGACACGTCTCTTTATTGTTTGATGCAGTTCCAGATTAAATATAGCCCTTAGGAAAATTTCCAGCGCTCCTCGAAAATAGATATAGGGGGCTTATTATCGAGAAAACCCGGTATCGTTGCTCACGCGCGACACAATGAGCATCTTGTCCTTCTTGCCCTTCACTCGTCATCCTGCTTGCTGCTGTCACCTGATTCGTCTCCGCTTTGAGGATACCGTTTCAAACACTTCTTCGCAGCCAAGGAAATTTCTTTCCACCTCATTTCAAAACGTTGAACCCGCTTTCCTTAAAATTTTTACACGTTCTACTGCCAGTAAGTTGCATATTTTTTGAAAGTTCAATAGAACAACAATCATTCAATTTGCAAATACATATTTTGCGATTGCAATTTTATATTTTGATACGTCAGCAAATGCAATAAGTATGGTCGTTTGAAATACATGCACGAATGACACTAAAGATAAAAAGTTTTAGCATCGTTTTCGCGTTTGCGAAACATAACGAACCTGAACGCCAGTCTACTTTTTCTCTTTGCTCATTCGATAAAACTAAAAAATGTGATACGTGCTCCTCCGTCGGCTGTCGCAGGCCTGACACCGGGGACGACGCTGCTGGGGTCGAACCCTCGACCTTGTGGCCGCGAGCCGAGGCTCTTACACCATTCGGCCACAGCGCCGTCTCTCATTAGATAAAACTAATCAGATTAATTGCTTTCAAAGCACATTGCAATAATCCTTTTCATTAACATCAAAGTGGAGACACCAATTTGCAGTAATTTCAAGAAATTCACTCCCAGATAGAATCCGATAGCTCCGCCGACAGCGCCAGCAAATTCTTCGAAAGTAAATTCCGGTTGTTCTTCGAAGAAGGCGTAATCAAAGTTAACGATCTGAATAGATGTTGTCCTTTATTTGTGTTTGAAGCATTAGAGTATCGCCGGCGGATAGCGATTTTTCGGAAAGCAAGCTGATGTCATAGCAAGAGCCAATCATTATGCCTACCGCGAAAAGGCCTTTCAGCTGCGCACCGCATCGTTAATAGCTGCAGATCCCAAAACCCCAAAGTAACCAAAACGATTTTTTATTGTAAACCGTACAAAACTTTGCGCCATTGCGCCACTACTGGGCAAACACGCCACGCTTCACATTCCTACTTTCTGTATATTCTTTGGACCCATTTGGGTCCAGCGAAGGTCGTTTTTAAGTGGAATACGTAAACAGGATAAACTTGGAGGATCCCGACTTCGGGTGTACTATATTTCGTGCGTGCTCGACAACTCAAAACTGACTTATATTTGGAATAAAATTGCAACTGCGGCAAATATTGATGTTCCTTATAGATATTTTAGTAATAAAAATGAGATTTTAAGCGGAACAAATTGACAAAAATCTTTCTGATAGGGACAAAACAATGCGAAAAATTGCTCCAAAATCTTAAAAACTGCATCAGCTTACGTAGTTATCAAATAGTTTTAAAAGTTTTCATAGCAATAGTCGTCGCCTGACCTGCAACTCCAAGCGCGCGCCTCTGTTGCTCGACTTAGAACTCGACGCTACGACGATGCTCCACCGTTCGCACATGTCAGGAATACATCGGTTCACGCAATTGTTATCGTCGGTACCGTTGTAAGCCAGGCAGGAAATATAGTCTCTGAAAAGATCACATAAATGCATAAATCAGGGCATGGTTGGATATGAGCGTGCCTTGCTTGCTCAAAGTATTGTACCTTACTTATGTATTGTATTGCATGCGTAGGGCAAAGGTTCCCGCATTAACTCATGTACTGTATGGTAGGGGAGAGGGGTTTGCAGCAATGATAGGATCTTGACGGCCCTATCCAACAGGGAACAGCTGTGCTTGGGTTGAGTTCGACCAGGTTGACCCGATCGACCAGGTTGGGCTGATCGAGTCAACCTGGCCGAGGTTAGGCCGATGAATGCGCAATGTCATCAAAAATTGGCGACCTTTTTTTAGGTCGCCAATTTGTTGCTATACTAAATAAGGCACCCAAGCCCCTTGGTCGTCCTTTGGGGTTATATATAACTCTCAAGCCCTAACCGGTGCTCACCTCTGACCTGAGGGTAATATTACCACAATACCCTGTACTAATGTCTGGTAGATACCATAGATCGGCCGGTCCACCGGACCAGAGACCAAATTACTCGAAGTACCGATCAAATTTGGCATTGAATGCACTGGATCGGACCATATTTCTATGGATCAAGTGTCGGATCGGATCAACTGCGCCGACTGATTATAATGATACTACAGGCAACACTGTTTGAAACTGGGTTGAACTTAAAACCGGACCGAAAAATCCTGACCGCCTCATCCAGAGCTGTGCCATGTCACTGGGGCGCCCCTGTACTTGACCGCTGTGCCCTCGTCGACATGACGCCCCTTTTGTATAAACGGGTCATTTCTCGGCGCCTCCTTTACTAATAGCCGTTGTCTAGCGCCCCTGTGCTTCAGCACAGTCAGCACAACCGATGGCACGGCCCTGGCCCCATATGCAATAGATACCTCATCCCACTGTGTCATCTGATCATAGAGCTAACCGTAATTTGCATTCTTGATAGGATTCCGAGATTGCCCAATTCGACCATGTTGTCGGTGTGCAGTTGCATAATTCTCTAATGAAATCTATGCGACATTCAGCCATACAAACTTCGAATGTCTTGTTAACGCTGCATCTTGAAATGGCTAAAGCATCGTATCGAGCATGCACTATAATTTTCACGTTTTTCGATTCAGAGAACTTAGTCTCGGCCAAATCGTCGAAGTTCATACGCCAACGTAGCCCAGTCACATTGCGGCCAGAAAATGATACCGCCAAATTTCTAAACATTGAATACCGTATTTATTCAAAGAGAACCGACATCAGACCTCGTAAAGGGGGAGTTGGGGGTGCGCACCCCAGAAGGTTTTGCAACTTTAGGGTCCGGCATCACGGCATCTCGGGGGTGCAGAAATTTTTACAAAGACAAGAGGGGAGTACAGCGATTTTTCCGGACAGGATTTGGCTACCTAAAAAAAGGGCAGCGGAAATTTTTTTTACGAAATTTACACTAGATAGAATGGACTTCGAATTCTGGGGGGTGCGCACCCCTCAGCCGAAAACCCGTTTCCACCTCTGACCGACACACTCTCTATCAAAATCTGTTATTGATCAAGCGCAGTTATACGTTATTTATCGTTAATAAGCATCTAAAAAAGCCTAGCCATTCGCTTTAAATTTTGCTAATAAATCGAAAAATATTTGAAACGAGTTTGGAACATATTTTGGATTTTAAGGTAATCAAAACGCTGACTTACTTATCGTGTATTTAGAGTAAATACGGCAAAGCTGTTGTGCCACGATCATGCCTTCGTTATGAGGCAGTTATGCAACAGTTAAGATTTCAAAACTTTGTCAGCGTTGAAGCTTAATAAAGAATATCAAAAAACGTAATTAATAGCTCTGTCTGGGAAAACCTTTGGATATGACTAATTCTGAGACTAAGTAGATTTACTAAGTGGGCAACTTTGTCAGTGAATCACTAAAAACATGAAACAATAGTTTTATGAGTCATTTAGCGCAAGTACAACGTTTTTTACTTAGTAACGAATGCTGCAAC
>JAQGAX010000974.1:0-12974 GCA_034698105.1 Plectus exinocaudatus
CTCAGCGCTGGTTTCAACGTACTCAACGGGCATACTGTATCAGACTTGTGTAGCAAGCGCGCCTGATCGTCAAGGCTAAATAGGTGGCGTGTCTGGCGTCATCCGAACCGATGTCTAAACCTCCCTATCGAAATTTGCAAATACCGTAAAGTTTTTACTCCAGGATCCCTTTAAGTTCGTTGCTAACCGTGGGCCTTAATTTTTTGCTGATCGATGACATGTTTGGAGCCTATATCTAACTTATGATCTTGCTTCAGCTTGCAAAGGATGACGTCATCATCGCGAAGATGGATGCCACAGCTAATGCTGTCCCTCCCGTGTTCGAAGTCCAAGGGTGAGCCCAATTCATTGCGATATGCGTACATGTAACTTGTGTTGCAAGTTGGGGTTCAAGAAAAATTTGCATACTGAGGGTCAAAATTACCATAATCGAACAAAAACACTTGGCGGGAAATCAAAATTTTTTAAAATTTTGCCCGATATTTCACATACGTGTGACGTCATAATTAATACTTTGCGCTACTTTCAGGTTCCCCTCCCTCTACTGGATACCGAAAGGCAGTAAAAACTCACCCAAAAAATACGAAGGCGCTCGCGAATTGAACGATTTCGTCAATTTCATAGCCAAGGAGTCAACCGACGGTCTCAAGGGCTACAAGCGCAATGGAAAGAAGAAAAAGTCTGAGCTTTAAACGTCCTATTCGCTCTCTCTCGTGTCTGCTTCTCCACTGCACAACGAATGTCCTGTCTAACACTGCCAGATTCATACGCGAGTGTAAATAACTTCGAATAAACGAGCGCTTCTCCGCGCAGTTGCCATAGCAACGAAAATTCCTGTTGCCATAGCTAATTAGCCCTTAACGACTGCACGGAGGATCGCTCGTTGTCTGAATGTTATTCCCTTTCACGTATGAATGAGGCAGCGTTAGTCCTGTCGTTCTTTCGATTTTGGAGAAAAAAGAAACATCCCGTAGCTGTTCGAAAATTACAATATTTTGTCTCGTTTTCTTTTTTTACAAAGTTGGGAGACGATGAGTATTTGTTGTTTGTTGACGCTGTCGTCGTGGTGGATCAAATAATTTCGCATCAACCCGTCAGATGGTCGTTACGTGTTTATTGCCTTTTTTATTTGACGATCTGCTACGGATACTATCGTTGATGAGTTACTGGATTTGTGTGTTCCAGTAGCTTTAATCAAAGCTACTTTTGCCCATTGCAGCTAGAGGTGTAACGATTCCGTCGATTCCGATTCCGATGCCCAAAATAACGTTTCCGGAACCGGAATCGTTGCACCTGATTCCCAAAAAAATGATTCCGTCGATTCCGATTCCCCAAAATAACGATTCCGGAATCTGAATCGGGTGGAGCCCAATTTCCCGGGTTTAACGATTCCTCTAATTGCAGCTGATGATCCGTGACAACAACTTTTTTTGACTTATGTGTTTTTGGGTTTCGTTTTCAGTTGGCAACGTCTTTTATTGAAATTTGACTGTCTCTCTGTCGTGTGTGTGATAGTGTATTGATGGGATCTGTGCATCTATTTCTTTATTTTTATATGTTTTATGGAGCGATTATGCGGTGGTTTTTTTTAGTCACAAAAGCAGAATCTGTGATATTGCAGCCAATGGAATTACATTTTAAACTAATTGCAAGCAATATATATGTAATAGATCACCTATTTGTGTGGATGAAGTACTATTCGTTGAAAGCCATTCCGATTTGTTCATTATCGACTGTGCCTTTTTGTTGCTGTTGGCGGCGGTTTAAAATTACTTCGTTATTTCACGCGAGCAGTCACAGACTGACGACACTGTATGACCAGATTCGCTCGAACACTTCGGATACGGTAGTAATCCTAAGGAGCTGAAGCCTTGATCCCAGCCACGCGTGGGGTATATGGGAAAATGTTCAGTCACTACCATACCTGTAACGGGTGTCGGAGGCCAGGGGGGTCTGGACCTTCTCTTGGGGGGAGGGGGTCAGGTCAGGGGGGGGGGGGGTCCGACCCCACCTAGACCCCCCTGGTTACAGGCATGGTCACTACACAGCGAAATTGTAAATCCGCTCCAAAATTTTCATTCCGCCTCGGATTGGACCCCTTGAGGTGCATTAAACCCCCACACTCTCGCCGTTCCCATCTTCACGGGAGGGGCACGTCTCCTCCAACCAAAGTTGTATCGTTGGTCCACTGAATCTGAGGGAGTACAACATATTTTGTGAAGGTAAGGGGAATTCATGGTTTTCGTTAGACATATTTATGAAGACTTCTGAAAAGTCGATAAAATTGGACTTTCGAAAAATTTATACTTAATGGAATGGCTCTTCAGAGCTACGGGAGGGCTGCATACATCCCGGTGAAAAACGGTGCTCATCTTCACCTATCCACCAGTTCTTTGGTGCATTACCGTGCGTCAATGAGTGGGCATGACTGATACAATGCCCTTCCGTGTTAACGGACGGCATAACAATACCATTTTTCGCAGTCGCACGTCGCGCTTTGAGCTCGGTTTACTCAGATGCGCTGAACACATTCCATTCACAATGATTGGCAGTTGTGTCAGCGATCGGCGGAAGGTGGCAACAAGCTGCCCATCAAAGATCACAACCTATGCCTGCCATACCTGTAACCGGGGGGGTCTAGGGGGGGTCACCCCCCCCCCAGCCAGGGGTCGGACCCCCCCTGGGGGGGTCCCCCCCCCGCCGGGAAAAAAACATTTTCGCCACGTAGTGGCGAAAAAATTTTTGACGTTTTTTTGAATTCGCGCCGGATTCCCGACACGAAGTACCGTAGCGCCTACCCCTCCCGGACCGGTCAGACCCCCCCGGACCTCGGACCTCGGTTACAGGTATGATGCCTGCCATATAAGGGCTTATGACTCGCTTGGTGCTTATTACTCCCAAGCAATAGCTGCGGTGCGGTACTGGCGTACACTTTCTGTCTGTCATAAAATTTACATTGTAATTTAATTGTACAACTTGGAAGCTGTTCACTATGTGGAATCTCTGTCTTCTCCTTCTAGCTATACTCTCGCTACAACTTCAACATTCCGGTGAGTTTTTCTGTTTTCAATGGTTTTATCATAAACCTCTTCTGATAGAGATAGATGAAGGCTTTCAAGGCGTGTGTCATAATGTTCGGGTTTGCAGCCAATGTCGAATTATCCTTTCAATAATACTGTATATCCATTTCAAAGTGTTCCACAGCCTCGTTTTATTGATATGCTTGGGGCGTTAAAAAGCATACGGTATTCACAGGTCTTGTCTGAGTGTAGTGGATGTTGCAACCGAGGAGAATAAAGATGCCGATAATTACTGTAATGAAATCCGTGCAAACATCGCTTCTACTTTTTAAAATAGTATTCGGGAACTTTAATTTATTAAAAATGCTAAATACCGCATACTAGGCGTTAGGGTGAGGCTTGGATTAGGTAATGCGAGCGTAACCAGCCAATATTCTGGCTTATGTTAGCATATCTATTTTAATATACTCGTATATAGTACATATTGAACATCAGGATCAAAGTAGACACGTATACCCTTGATTTTTAGGCGCGTCGACCTCCGAAGGGTTAGAAACGGTGTTCGGCTACACGGGAGACATTGGTCCGAACTCAACTGCCTGGCCGCCTCTTTGCCACAACGGCACTCGCCAATCACCGATCAATATCATTCGATTCGACACAGTCAGATCCTATTTGCCACCGTTGAAACTGCACAACTATGACTTCGCTGGACCTATTTCCGTCACCAACAACGGACATTCTGGTAAGCATACCTGTAACCAAGGGGGGTCCAGGGGTCACCCCCCCCCCCGTAAAAGTCCAGAAACATTTTCACCACGCAGTGGCGAAAAAAATTTTGGCGTTTTTTTGAATACGCGCCAAAATCCCAACCCAAAGGCACCGTACCTCCCCCCTCCCCCGAGAAGGTCCAGACCCCCCTGGCCTCGGACCTCGGTTACAGGTATGCTGGTAAGCTACTGATATCGCACGGCAGACAAGCGCGCACTTTTCTTTCAAAAAAGTGCCATTCTATCCAGTTTAATTTAATGTCCCCTTGCACGGCGTGGTACAAAGAGATAGGCAATCTGCTTAGCCAGTGTGAAAAAGTTTTTTCTTCCGTTAAACATCAATAACTTGCCATGATATCGATATTTCTGTTCCAGAAATTCATTTTTGCATACAATTTTTCGTTAATCGTGTTAAACTGGCATCTGTACTTGTACTCCTTTATTATCGTATCCTATGAAATAGAAGTACAAGTATGGATAATAGGAATAGCAGTACTGTGTCAGAATTTTACAGTACAAGATTCTTTGCAATACTACAAAATAATGCTAGATAACAGTGCGATCACATAATTTCATGCAAAAACAGCAGTAACGCGTGCTAAGTAATAGTTAAGAGGCGAATGTAATGGTTTAACTTTCCTAATTTTTCTTGAATACGACTACGGTTTTCTTAAAATACAGTACTTTCGTAGAAAACCGTATTTTTAGTGGCAGCTTCTGGCTTCGATAAATGGGGAGTGAACGGCAACAAGCAGCCATACATCCAAGGAGGGGGTCTGAATGGAACATACAATGTAGTTGGTCTTCATTTCCACTGGGGTGCAAATGACAATGTTGGAAGTGAACACACATTCGAAAACCTACACTTCCCACTCGAGGTATTTCACTTTCATTGATAAATATTAATTAAGTGCGATTCGGGATTGGTAAGTTACTACGGTATTGCAGTATTCGCATCAACCTCCAAAGCTACTGAGTTCATTCAAAATATTGCGCATCCTATTTATATTGAATACAAAATTTAGGCCCACTTTGTCCATCAAAAGGCGAATCTAACGACAGCTGAGGCCGACGCTGTTGGCGACGGGCTTGCCGTGGTGGCTGTATGGTTCTACAGAGATCCTTTCAACATCGGAGCGCCACTGAAGCAATTGGAAGCTGCTTACACGCAAACTGACGCATACGGTATGGAAAAGTATTGCACTATAATTAGACGCCGCATCTGAAATCGGCTGGGCCCGGATGTTCGGGGACGAAACCGAGTTGAACCGAACAATACCTAGGGGATCATACACAAATTACGTAACGCTTTGGGAGAGGGAGGGGGTCGCAGAGCCCCGTTACGCGAGCATTACGTGATGACGTCATTGCTATGCTTATGCATAGGGAGGGGTGTTGTTTTGGCGTAATACAGCGTTACGAAGGCGTTACGTGAGGGGGGAGGGGTCTAAAAAGGCCTAAAGAAGCGTTACGCAATTTGTGTATAGCCCCTAGTGTAAATTTTCAAATGTTCTCAAAATATCCCCTTTTTGCTTTTCTCTGAGACCCCTGACATTCTGGGCAACGTTTTTCAAATTGAATTTGCAGGTAAAACGTACAATATAAGCAGTGTTCTGCTCGACGAGATGATTCCAAAGAAGACGGAATACACGTTCTTTCGAGATGCGGGTTCGCTGACCACACCAAACTGCAACGAAGCGGTCATTTGGACGATTCTTGAAGATCTGATGCCTGTTAGCGATTCGCAGGTAAATAGGGACGTGCTGCCCCTTACCCCTGGTTACGGTATGATTGAAATTACCAGTTTTTACGCTAGAAGCTAGAATCGGGTCAATGGAAGGGCAAATTTGGGAAGTGTGGGCAATCTTGGAAAACTGGGGGACAACTGAGGGTGACTGAGCGGCAAGCATTGAAAATTCCAAAAAACCGGGGGAATACCCCGAGCCCCACCCATTAGCTACGCGCCTGTCCTCAGCAGACTTAGTCTCATATATTAGCCATATCTGATCTCACATCTAAAGCATGAGACGCAGCTAACTGAGCACAGATCTCGTCGACTGCCCTTTAGTGAAATAAGCCTCAGTTGTGACGATGTTCGCTAGGTCTCATCTGAACGTCTCAGCACCCGGATTAGCTAGTGGTTTTGACTTGTACTTTATCTTGAAATTGTCGTAGTCACAGTTTTCTATTTCAGCTAACAGAATTACGCATGCATTTGTCAACTTTGGGAACTCAAATGACACAAAATCACCGCGACGTACAGCCGCTGCATGATCGCAAAGTGTTATGGGTCTGAACGCAGTACGTTGAAGAGATGCCATATCGGTAATGATAAAGAACAATATAGGAAAACCGAGAGATAATACTATCTATTGCTTTGCATGGTAAACTATTGTTTTGTAAAAGAGAGCAGCACTGCAGCAGTATGTATTCAGAATCAAATGTATGCAATGCATTTATTAAATTACTCAAATGAGCACAGGTGTTCATTAAAAACAGAAAGAAAAAGGCCTTACTCATACATATTAGTGGGGATATTCTGATGGTAGGTTGACCCCTTACCCGGAACGGCCAAAAACGAAAGAATTCTTCCCCCTTCTCATTTCATTCAGAATTCTTTTTTCGACCTGGAGAAACACCCCGAGAACCTCCCCCCCCCAACTTCGCCAACTGTTACATGTATGGTCTTACTCTGTTACACATGAGAATTTTGTGTTTTGAACCTAATTTTTCCAGTCCATGATGTTTTTTTCGCGAACTCTATAGGTTTGATGGCATTACATTAGATAGTTAGATTTTAATAAAAATCATACTCTTATTGCGTGTGCGCTTTGAATTGAATAGATCAACGCATTGAAATTCTTTATCGATCACTGAACATCGGAATATACAGATACAGATATAGCAACCAGATGAGTCAAGCATTTGAATCACAGAGGGATCTTTTTGGGGCCCTGATTTTGGGCTCCAAACACCAGTGATCTGACGCTCTCGATGCGGGGAACCAGACTTGGGAACGGGGTATATAATAGTGTTGCCGCGATACGATAAATTTATCGTACGATGCGATACGATACGATATTTATCGTACTAATCGCATCGGTCTAATCGAAGAAAAAATTAATCGTATTGTATCGAACTGTCCATTTCTCGAACCGAAATTTCTCGCATCGAATCGAACCGTCATTTCTCGTATCGTATCGTACCCTTCCATTTCTCGAACCCCAATTTATCATATTTCATTTTTAAGCATCAATCTTGTCACAATCATGTCAGTCACCAATTATCAGTCGTTTCATAGGTCAATCGAGCGAGTCCTTCAAATTTTGAACAGATTGGAATACAGCGCTTTTGGATTTGAAGCGCTCGCGCGCAGTACATCATACTAATCGAACCGTCCATTTCTCGAAGCGAAAATTTTTCGTATCGAATCGAACCGTCCATTTCTCGTATCGTATCGTATCGTCTTTATCGTAGGATTATTTACCGCGGCAACACTAGTATATAATGTGTAAATAGATCCCTCCGCTACGCGTCGGAGCGTCAGTACCACGGGTGCCTTCTGGCCAGACCTGGGCGTGGGGCTGCGTACGACCCAGAGGGTTTTGCAACTTTGGGGTCCAGCATCTGGGATGTGCAGAATTTTTTTCAAAGAAAAGGGGGAAGTGTAGTAATTTTTCTGGACAGGATTTTGGCTACCTAAAAAAATGGGCAGCGGAAATTTTTATAATGAGAATGTACACTAGATAGAATGGACTTAAAATGAGCGCACCCCCCCCCCCCAAGACGAAAGCATGTGCCCACCTCTGCTTCTGGCGATTATTACGAAAACTATAGCCCACTGTTGCAGAGCCACTTCCAGAGATTCGCACAATATCAGATGTAATAAGTTTCTCTATTCCTTTGGATGGACAGGCAAAGTTTCATTTTATGAAGCAATCGATAGGGATATGAAAATTTATTTCCCATTTTCATCAGCGAACTTTATCATTTTTTTACATGACAAATATTGTAATGCTTCATTCAGGTCCTGATCGGAAAAATTAGATGCCGTTGCAAACGATGGCAAAAATTTGAACAACTCTTGGCTCTCTGTGGCTACGGTAAAATACTCACTCTCCTTAACATTTGAGTGAACGGTTACATGGTCTAACTCTAACATGGATCCAGGCTTAAGAACCCTTAATAAGTGATTGATTGAATCGATAAACTGCTTAGCAGATTGAAAATTGATGTATGAAATATGTATGTCGATTCTGCTTTCTGGCAATAACACGAAACCTTTGCTTACAATAAAATGCGCAGGGTTATGTTGCTCCGGTTGAAAGACATCAGTACGTAGGTTTTTTTGAAAGGTACCAATGTGTAGCTCTTCTAATTGCTTCATTTTTGTTAGATTAATTGGTTCATCAAACGCTAAAAAGCTTGATGTGGAGCTTAAGATGAGTACTACAATATGTGAACAGTTTTTCAAGCACCAGTTCAATTTTTGAATGGGCATTTCATCTGCTGACATGAAAAGGTCCAAGTCGATAAGAATCGAATGGTATGTTTTGAAAAAATCACCCAATCTATCTTTAATTACTGGCATTTCGCTGTATGCTACCATTTGCCAAAGGAATTTTTCGAATTCGCTTATTTTATGATCATGCCCTGCTCTAATCATACCCTTGAGTAAAAAACTATTAGTTTCTGGAAGAGAAAAAAGTTCTGCGACCCAACTCTTGCTAGAACAGAAACAGGAAAAAGCCGCCAAAAATTCTTGTATTGTTCTATGTGGAAACGAAAATTCTGTGATTCTACGATATGAATGATCCCTTTTTTCGACTTTTATGAGCAGTCCGACTTTTTGAATAATTGGTTTGATACTGTGTGCGATCAAATCAGACTCTATAAATTCGCTCTGTTTTATGTTCTCCAGAGCCATTTCGCCAAGGAAATGAAGCTGACGGAAGTTAAGATAATGATCTTGAATTATTTGAAATTGGTCGCCTCCGGATTTTTGGTGAAATTCAAATAGAACGGGAACATCATGATCGGGAAAATCTTTTTGATGTCTGTCTAGAAGCCACCAAATGATGTTGCAAAATAGTTCCAATAATGTGCCACGCCTAATTCTCTCGTGCACCAAACAAATAAATGTCAGATACAGCGGCGTTTCCGCAAGCTCATTTAGTTTTGCATTTGATATGAGCAATTGGCGCACAGTAGAAGTATTTCTTAATGAGTTCGTCTCTTCGTTTGTTGCAAAGTGATTCGATATATATTTTTGCTTTTGTTCTTCACTTGTAAATCCGAGGACATCAGCAAATACAAATCGACCTTCTTGTCCTCGATACATTGACAAATATCCAGGTCGCGTCGTCAGCACGACGTTAAACAGAAGATGTTTTTCAATTGTACTTTGCGAAAAAAAATTTTGCAATTCTCCACATTGCTTATCCAATATGGATTCATCATAGCCATCCAGCAGTATCAAAACACGATGCTTTTTGCAAAACGATACATCAGACACGAAACGCTCAAGTATATCACAATCTGCATTGTCAAGATAAGAACGCAGATAACCACTCAATAATGCTGCAATGCTAATAAATGGTATCTCACGAATACCACGAAATTCCGCATAGACAACAAGCTGATAATGATCCATTTCTTGCTTTCCGATTGCCCATTCATAAGCAAGTCGACGCATGAGCGATGTTTTTCCAGTTGCCGGTTTTCCTTCAATAACCAGCATTTTTGCTTTCAGGAAAGCTTTACTGAGCAATTCAGCATGGTCTTCAATTTTCTGTGAGTGTTTAAAATCTTCCCTGAGCGCTAACGAAACCCATGTCTTCTCGATATCAAATGTAAATGGCAAAGAGAAGGGATTAGCTTTTCGAAATTTTACTTTGTACATCTCTTTCAATGAATTTTGAACCCTGGAATATCAAACAGCGAATTGTGAAAACCAAGGGAATTCATCTTCGGCATAAACAAGAGAGTCGCCCTCTAACTGGCACAGTGATAGGTCAGACTGCAGGCAGAGTGGCAGGTGTATCCTGGTTCTACTGGAGCACTGGAGCCCCGGCTCCAGTAGAACCGTACGAACCGATCGGCCACACAAAAAATTTGCATTGATCGCCAAGTCTTGTACATTCATATCGGCGCCTGTTTGGACCAAATGAGGGCTATGACCGCTCGGTTGTGAGGAACAGGATATTTCCAAAAATGTACCGTGGGATGACTTTAGTTTTACACACAAATCGAATCCAATGTCATGCCTCTGATCAATGATAATTCTACTAAAAGAGCGCTTTTTTTGGAGTCCAAGAGTCTTTTAAATTCTCAGCTGCTGAATCTAAATCTCAAAATAATACAAAATCCGAAAAACCGCCGCGATTGCTTTTTTAATGCGACGGGTTTTCGAAAAAAACCTGGTGTGACCTACCGGTTGAAGCCTCAAATAGCCGAATTTTGTTCATTAGGGCGGAACTTATCAACGCTGCTAAATCAGTCAAATGATGCAAAAAATTAAAATTAGCCGATTTACCGACTTCGAGTAAGCACGACCTTAAATTGAGATTACCTGTCCAGTTGCGCTTCAGCACTGCAACCTATTCCTTTCACTTGAATTCTGCCCCCAGTTATTTTTTCCTCAGACGATGAGGTTGGCAAACGATCCAGAATTGTTTGTGCTAAATATCCTTTTTCAATAATTAACAGAGCGTTAATGAATTCTTCGAATGCTAAGGGTCCTGCCGCTTTGAGGCAGTTAATAAGCACAACACTGCGTGTTTCTGAACGCGTAACCGCCTGCAATAAGGTCTTGGCATTAAATCGCAGTAAAAATGCCATTGCTACTCTTATTTCTTCAGCGTGCCCATCTCGAAGAACACCAGCTGCGAGCAAGTACGGAAGCACGCTTTCAGCATCAAGCTCTTGACTAATATCGTGAAGACTGCTTTGTAAAGCACTCCTGTGTTCCTGATCCATCTAAAAATACCGTATTTTTAGAAGCTAGTTCGTTCTTGAAAAAGGGTATGTAAAGGTCTTTCATACTTCTCAAATGAACGCTAAGAGACCCGAGACTTGAAAATGTTGAACTAAAGAAACGAGAGAATCGAAATGTATCAGAAGTGTGCTGACACGTGAAACTTAAATAATGTGAATTCCGAGAATTTTTGTCAGAAAGCGCTTTTAAAGTTTTGTAAATTTACCATAGTCTTTTGTGCGAGCGACACGTGCAATTGAGCAATTGAAACTCGATAAATAAATCGACAATAAATGATGGCGACAATATTGAACACTAACTAGTTTCACCTCGAAACTGCAGCTTTAATTGCAAAAATTGATTGAAAACAATGCCAATCGGTCGGGGGTGGGGCCAAATTATCTGTAAATGTATATCGTTAATTTTCATCAAGTAATATCTCTGGAGACGAGAAACAATAAGCGCGCGATCGCCCACCTATGTATGCTAAAATATACGCGTGAAAAGTGTGAAAGCTTCAAAATACACTCTTCTTCTTTCAATTCAACCTGAGGTCTCAGTGAAAAAAGGCTCCGAACTTACATTGCACACGACATGAACAATTTACATAAGAGTTAGAAACGCTCGAATGTCAAAAATTTTCAACATATTTATATTTCAGTTCATGTGAGACCTTTGAACCGGCGTATTACAAAACCCTTTTTCCCTCGTAAAAAACCTATTGTGTGTGTGCAAGGGGTCTTTAGCAATCTTGTGGAACAGTGCATGAAAAAATTTTGTGAAGCGAGCCTCGTCATAGTAATAAAATTGGTTGTACTATACTTCAGGGCAGACGGTAGGGGTTGCGCAAACCGATACTTTTGGAGCAATCCCCCATAATTATTTTTGTTTTGTATGGTGGAGGGGTGCACAGTTTTCTCGCCAAACCAAGGCTGTGAGGAAGTTACAACCCTCAGACTTAGTCTAATATCCACCTCGCTTCAGGCTTGGCAAAAATGTAATTGCATCTTTAGTGTGTGATCGAAGCGTAAGGTACTTTTCATCATTCCGCTTCAAGATGACTTAAATACTTCGAGTTGATTTGATCCTGACCAATACATGAAAGTAGTTTGATGATGTTATATCCCCATGCGACCGTGTAGCTAATGGGTCAACAGCACTTAACAGGTTTACACGGAAACATTAGTTTCAAGGAAAATACTCTGCGGTTAGAACTATTAAAGCCTCTTGCAAGCGGTTTTTGTTGAAAAATTAGCCTTCCGTTTCCATAAACAATGAAGAAATGGATCTCCTTACGTTTTCTTGAGCTATGCTCGCAGGCAGTGCAGCGATAATGGCATTGAAAGTCGAGTTATTATGTAGCGTGGCAACTGTAAGCGCAAGTTAGGAGCCATTGCGGCGCAAAGTTGGCTTTGCGTTTCCTTATCACGGCAAGTTTGAGTCAACAGTGGCCTTGCTGCTCATCACGTGTTTGATGAAATTTCTTAAATTTGTTTGATTTTTTAAATTTTCTGAATTGTCTGATGTGTCTCAGCCATACCTGTAACCAGGGGGTCCAGGGGGGTCACCCCCCAGCCAGGGGTCGGACCCCCCTGGCTCCCCCCGAGAAGGTCCAGACCCCCCCTGGCCTCGGACCTCAGTTACAGGTATGGTCTCAGCCAGTGTTGTCTCGGTAAGCGTTACTGAGTTTACCGAGTCATTATTACACTTTACCGAGTCTTAATTTACTGAGTCTTACCGAGTCTTATTTTACTTTACTTTACTTTACCGAGTTTACAACGCGTTTACTCAGTGGCAGACTCGGTAAACTCAGTAAAATAGATTTGATATAAACGGCGCCGAATGACGCTGGCGGGAACTTCGAACAGCGGTCAAATATGGGTTTAAACCCATATTTGAAGCATTTCTGTAAAGCATTCGTGAATGTAAAGCATTTCTGTAGGACCAAATCGTCCAGTAGCACAGTAATTATTCTTGGTTTTTTGAATATCGGAGCCATCATCACCAAAATTGGTTTTCCAAACCGACATTAATCTGAATATCGACAGCTTTGCTAACTAGCTTGGTTGCATGACAATTTGCCAGGTGGTTGCGTAACTTGGCTGGAAAAGAAAAATTCAATGTTCCAATAGGCTGCGATATTACCTGCCCCCAAAATCGATCGGTTCTGCCCCCAAAATCGATCGATTCTGCCCCCTAAACGGTCGG
>JAQGAX010000975.1:0-12960 GCA_034698105.1 Plectus exinocaudatus
AGTAACAGCTTTGATGAAAATGGAGCATTCACTTTCCAAACTACAGCCGAGTTGCAGCAAATGATTAATGCTCTTATTGCCCAGCCAGCCTTCCTGAACGACACGCCAAGCATTTTCTAGTAAGTACAGTAGTTTCGAGTCTAGTGCTGTACTTTTTTGTCACTTCGGTCGCGACAAAACATTTTGGTGCCGATCGGCACCAAATGTTCGTACGTTAATGTTCGATTTTTACTTGAAGGTAGCATTAGAGCGGTTATAAATCATAAGTCTAAATATGATTTTTGCCATATTCATTACTTCAGTAGCTTAATGAAGCAGCTATTTCTCTGTTGCTTCACAAACTGCGAGCAGCATAACGTTAACCAATAAGAACAGAGCTATTATACAATGTATCTTTTAATACTGTAAGAGAATTCTGCAAGAAATGTATTTATTTGCAAGGAAAATGAAATTGTCCGCTAATGTGGTGCTTCAGTTGAAGATTGATGTTTTTCAGTGGATTGAACCATGATGGAGGTGTTACTGGGCGTCGCAGTGGTGTTACTCAAGTTACGTTGCTCTTCACATCCACAAGGTTAAAATCATTTCCCTTTTTATTGCTGTGGAGTGAGATATTCGTGCCTGCGTCTTTTCACTGTTGATGTGGTGCGTCCAAAGTTGGTCACGTGCTATCATTTGAGGGGCGCCGCTCGCCAAATGGTTCGAATCAAATATGTAAATGGAGTGCCTTGGGGTACTGTAGTGCCCTAATCCGAGTAAAACCTGAACCCCCCTTGAAAATCGGGGGGAAATTTTGAAAAAGTTGCATAGTCAGTCAAAAATTTGATTTTTTGAATTACCGCGAATTTTTTTGCCTGATTATCCGCTTGAAGAGGAAACTACCTCAAAACTTCGGTGATTCCAAAAAGGTCATACGACCCTTCTTGAAAATTGTTGATTGCCTCACAACCCCAGATTTGTTTTATGGTTGCCTCTATTTTCGGTATCCTAGCTCATCCTGCACTTCATAGAGGTAATATCTTGCACGGAAATTCAATGCTATGACGCATTTTTCAGCAACCAAGCAGACATCAATCAAGCTCTCCCTGTCGCCACACAGTTAAAAAGCAACGGGACTACGATCATTGTCGTCGCTCTGGGTCCGACTGCAAGTGTAGACGCCTTAACACCGCTCTCATCGGGCGCAGGTTACATATTTGGTGCCCCCGACTATACGTCATTGGCCACCAACGCTGCTCTGGCCAATCAAATCAATACAGCCATTGGTATTGGCGGTGTTGCTCAATCCACGACCGCGCCGCCAGTCACAACACCTTCAACAACACTAATGACTGTGACAACATCTACGCCAATGACTACGACAACGTCAACACCAATGGCAGCCACTTCATCTACTCCGTTGGTGACAGGGACAGGGACGTCGCAAAACCCTTGCTGGCGAGATATCTACCTCATGATGGATATGTCAAAGGGTCTCGGACTGCTGGCCAATTTTCAATCTGTGAGCGACTCAAATATTTTCTTTCGTTTGTACAAAACGCCTCGGATTAAATATTGTTTAATGAAAATGCAACCAAAAGCAACACAATATTGCTTCATAGAAGAATCTAACATTTAATGCCAAAGTGAAATTGACTCGCACATTATATCATTGATTCTTTGATTTCCCCAACAGATGTACCGAAATTATTCTAATTTAAGCACTGGTGCTTAATTTTTTCTACCAAGGCAAAAATTGAAATCCGCGGAGTCTTTCGAACCATTTTGAATGTTTTTTTTAATTTTTCAGAAAAAACGCAAAGCAAAAGGTGCAGAAGATTTCTTTGAGTCGAAATGAACGTAATACATATTTAACTCGTTGGTCTAACTGGATATTCAAAACGCGGTGGCATTCCCAGTGCTTAAATTAAAGACTGTTACAATTAGCGATGTTGCTTAAATTAGAATAAATACGATATTGTGTTTAGGAAACTGATTACTTTGCGCTCTGTGCATTTAGGCCATTCTTATCATATCAATATACAATTTTATTTACATTTTTATGTTGTAAATTTAACAAATACTGTACATACTGTAAATTTTATACGGTAATCTGGTACTATTTCAGCAAATGATATTCATTTCTTCCACTCTGATTACCAATTGGAATGTGTCGCCAGTAAATGTTGAAGTGGAAGGAATCATTTATGACAAACCGACTGCACAGCAAATTGGTGCATTTGATTATGGAAGTACCAACGATCTCAAGAACGCAATTAACCAAATGAATACCTTCTTCTCCCCTCAAGATGATCCGGGTATTGTGACGTAAGTATTTATTTGATAAAGCCAAAATCATTGGCTAACAGCGCCGCATGGCTTTTAGACCGGCGATAATAATGGCCTATGCGTTACACATATGTCGATTATAAATTTTTTAATAAGCATGGGTTTGGCAAAAATATGCTGCGTGGATCGTTTTTGAGTGGATCGTTTTCCCAATGATTTGCCATTGTGGGTTCTTAATGAAAAAGTCGCACTTTTATGGATCCATAAGCAAATTATTGGTGTTCTGATCGTGCCACATGAGTAAAAAGTTGCTGCATAGTGTATTCACTGTGAAGTAGCATAAAATTGGACAACGTTTTACCACATTTGTTGCAGCACGTTTTGTTTTGCTGCATATTTCAACTGATAATAATTCCCATTTTTCCAAAGTCTGTCTACATTTATGGGGCATGGGTTAGCGTAAATGTCGTTGAAGGGTGCGGGCAGTACCGCATTATCGTTGAGACCAATGAGATCACGGCCTCAAAGTCTGTCATCAACTGTTTCTCTCTGTTTAATATTTTTAAAAGAATTGGCATTAACATTTATCCACAATACATAATAATATTATAGTGCATTCCAATATGTGGTACAAAGCAATGGAACCGGTCAAAGATCCGGCGCACTGCCAATCACACTATTGTTCACATCCACAAGGTCAGCCAGTTACTTCACATCGAAGCAACATGCGTCCAACTTTGCAATAGTACAATATCACGCCTTTAGTGTTTTGTAAAGAACTTACGATAGTAATCGGAACTAATCGTAACTCCCCATTACTAACTAAGCACAAAGTAAAGAAGTTTTTGAAATTAGTACTAAATCAATCTTTGAACAAAGGTACCTACCACATTTCAACTTGTACTATGTATAATTTCTCCTAAAACTCAGAATACAGCTCAATTGCAACATTGCTTGCACCCTGATTACCCAGTGTATCAGTTTAATTACAATTAACCTCGAATTAAATAGTCCTTGTTCGTTACTAATCCGCAAAAAATTTCATTGACGAGTTTTAAATAAAGCCTAAACCAACGACGCTGTGCTTACTGCTGCTTTCCGATCGGCAAAGTTTACTGTGAACGTTTATTCACATTAATAGTATCTCTTCAGTAATGCAGCTGACGTTGCCCAAGCACAGCCTTTTGCCGATCAACTAAAACGCAGTGGTCACACAATCATCGTCGTCGGCATGGGCACGAACGTCGATAGTAATCAGCTGACGCTACTATCATCGGGATCACCATATGTTTTCTTGGCCAACAATTACGCTACACTACCTACCGATAACGTTCTGGCGGCCAACATCAATCAAGCTATTGGTATTTGCACTGGTTCTACAACAGCCGGTGGCCTAACTACAACACCGCCGATTTCATCGACGACAGCTGCTGCAGCGACAACCACCCCGCCGGCTGCGACGACGGCTTCATCGACAGCGACGGTGCCGAGCACAACTGGCCCTACAACAACGGCTGGTCTATCTCAGCCGTGCACGGTCAACTTTGCCCTGCTGGTTGATTCATCGAATGGAATGACAGCGGATCAATTCGCCCAGCAGCAGCAATTTATTGAAAACACTCTTTTCCAGGCCAACTGGGCGTATTCACAATGGGCCATTGCACAGTATGACTCTCTGTTCCAACTTAATTCCGCATTCGGTCAATTTAATACACTGGCAGAAGCGCAAGGATTTGTTCAGCAAGAGATATTCAAAAGCGATCAAACCGCAAGTATTGCGAAGTAGGTTCACAGCTGACAAATCTTATAGGCCAACAGGTGGACTGATTTTTTCTACTTTCAGTGCACTGCAACATTCAATCCGAGACTTTGCGGATGCCAACGCGCAGCCAGGTGTTCCGCAGAAAACTATTTTCTTCACTTCAACGAGGTACGAGTTGATAGTTATAGCAGAGCAGTGAATTAGAGCGTTTATTGAGCTTGTTGTTGATGTCCCTGCTGCTGAAGTAGCGAAGCTGAACGAATTTAATAATCGCACAATTCACATGGTATACACATAATAGTATATCGGATTAGAGGGAAGCGTTAGAGGTAGAGGCACTACCTCTCCCTCGCAAAATTCGCGTATTCCCCAAGAAAAACTAAGTACTACTGGCGTCCGCCGAGGGAAACTTGAAATTTGCAGAAAAAATTTGTGACGCTTTTAGTTTGTGCCCCCCACGCACTAGACACGTACGACCATTTTTGGCAGGCATTTTAGAAGTTACTTATCAGGACTCGGATAGACATACAGTAAAATATTGAATAAAAATGCCTACAAAACCAATATCATTATTTTAAGTAAGAAAACATGGTTTTTCAGTGTGGCAGCGGACGTAACCAGTGCCTTACAATCGGCGGAGAATGTGCAAGCCTTAGGCGACCTAATCGTGATAGGCATGGGGTCGAATGTCAACATGACCCTGTTGACAATGCTGGCGTCACCAAATTCGGCGTTCGCATGGCCGGACTACAACAGTCCTCCAGGAAATTTGGCTGCCAGCATTATTACTGCTTTCCAGTGCTAGTTCTTCGTTTCATTTGATTTCGTCGTTGATCGTTTTACAAATCCAGCGTGCATAGTCATTTTTATAAAACTGTGTCATGATGCTGCATACTAGTTGAAAGAAAGATAGTCTCATTCTGGCGGTCAATTCAATGGCTCTGCGTCAGCTGCAAACTACAGTACGGTGCGTCCCTAACATAATGTAAACTTCATTCAGATCGCACTCTTGCGGAAAATATGAATTGCCCGTTATTGAATATGAAAAAGGCCGCAAAACTTGAGGACATGTTGTAATTGCTGATTTGTTTTTTGCTTCTTGTGGCCTATATTATGATTACGTTTCAGTAGATTTGGGTCGTTTTAGCAGCTCAACTTCATTTCTAATACTCTGATTGCACTGAGCAGTCAATTTGCAACAAGTGAAAGTCAATCCAATTGTTTATAACAAGAATGCCTTACGATTTCATCTAAATGGGATCCTTTGGACTTGCCAATCGGCAGCAATTGCAAATGATCATCGCTTTCGCTGGCAGCAACTTATTTAACTTTGCCATAAGTACAGTACAACTGTCTAAGGATGTTGATGATGAAATGTAATTTCGGTCAGATATGTTTATGTTCAAAAGCCGTCAAGAGTCTTTTGGACAGATATAAATGCATGACTTGCCGAAGTATCCTGTATTCTTTGCTCTTTACCACACAAAGATGGCAATTAATTGTTTGTGGTGAGATTCAAAACCTACCGAAGTTAATGAAATGTAGTGTATGCGCGAATGTGTATTCTGTTTGCTTCGCCAATGTTATGTTGATATTCAAAAAAGCGAAAGTCATGATATTTCGAGCTTTCCTTTGTGCTGTTTATACCATCCCTGTATTATGAAGCTGATTTGTTTTCGTTCAAAGCTGGGCGCAATTCTTGATATATTATTGCGTCTGTTCTTATGGGTCCATCCCTCTCAATATGAGTGTGGTAGTTAAAAAATTTCAATACTGATCATTGCGTTCTTTTCTTGCGACTTGTGGAGTCCCTCTCCCAACTGCTCGCAGTTGCGTAGGTCGTATAGAATGAGATTGACCGCGAGTGCTCTATTCAATCTTTCCTTGACCTCAAACCTCAAGGGTCTATTTCGTATAAATGTTGTGGGAAGTGCGGTGATTGATTGGTCAGAAATAGCGGACACGGGAAATTCGTCAAGCCACGTCGTAACTGATCTATTACTGCACTTTCCGCAATTGATATTTCAATATTTTTATAAGATAAACCTTAGTGGTTGCAAATTTACCAAGCGCACAACAAACGAATTGCAGGTCAGTTTGTCGTTTCGAAAAGTAAAAAGTTAGTTAGACAATAGTTTACTCTTGTTTACCAGGTATTTGAAACGCAATCGACTACTATGCAGGGTGTGGCCGAGCGCGGCGCGAATGATCTTCGTATCATCCTTGTAAGTCCATTGGTCGACAAGGCGCTTATCGACAGTTACGGGCGCTCCTGTTCACTTTACGACTTACGTGGACGGCGCGCATTTATGTGCTTGCAGACGCATTTCGGATGACAAAATAGGCTATTGCAAACGTTATTGTCGCGTTAGAGTAGTTATTGCATTTCAAGGGGGCAGGAACATTATTAGGTAGAAAGAAATAATATGTTAGCATATGTTCCCGTGTATCTTATCGAGAGAAGCTAGAGTTAATTGTGAAAATGGGGCATTTCGAATGAGAATGTATTCCAAGAGAGGAAAATGTACAGCTACTTAGCAGCACAAGGTTCGGCGTCAAGTTAGCAAATTGTCAAAGACTCTTAGGGAAACTTTCGAATTTTAGGGTTAATGTTGCTGCTTGTTTCCAAATTGTAGTTGCGCGATTATCATCAAAAGTACGGTATGTTAAGACTAGGGCGTGGCTTTCCTCGTTTTGTTTATCAGTCTAGCTAGCAAGCGAGCTAAAAATTGACCAAAAAGTAGCACAGTTGATGCACATTAGTCATACAAGGGAGCGGTTTTGGGTTTGGCAAATAGTAACGCTGCTACATTCCTACGCGAAAGGAAATAACTTTCGAGCAACATGAATTCCTCTGTGCAATAGCCAGGCTAGAGAAGCTAATTCAGCTAACTAGTCCGAAAAACGGCTCAGAAGAGCGTTCGTTGCTGCTAGAAAATTGTTTCCTTTCGCGAATGAATGCGGCAGCGTTAGGAGGACGTTTTGCCGGTCGCTGCAGGCATACGTCCCTCCTACCAGCCATAAACTCAAATCAGTAGTATCTGGTGCAAATCGCAAATTGTTAGAGCGACTATTAGGCAAAAACATTCGACGTCCTACCATTTTCCCAGCGTGCGTGTTTGGCATTCATCATGAATCATGAGGAGCAGCTTTGATGGGCGTTGTCTTGTCAGCTGTAAATGTTAGCGCTGTTATCAATTTGAATAATATTGTACTTTGCCAGTATCACTTTCCGCCGTCTTTTGTACATGCTTTTGAAATCGAAGTTTTTAATTGAATCGGCACATTTTGAACAAATTAAGCCGATATTAGTCGCATGCGAGATTGCGTACTCACTCAATAGTGAGGCAACTGTCATATCAACTCACTCAATAACGAGACAACGTAATCTATCTATTTTCAAGCAATTTTCATTTTAGCAGACAGGAGCAGCATGGCTGCGCTGAAGTCAGCCAACAAGCTGCTGCTTGTGTCGCTTGGCATAGCGATTGTTTTGGTCGTCGCAGCAGTTATTATCCTCGCAGTTACACTTGGAAAAACGAGCAATCTGAACAGTAGAATTTTTCAAACTTATCGCCTTAATTTCAGCGAAACAAGATATTGTTCATCGGGCTTGTGCGACCCAACCGGGGAGCCGTTGATTGACTGAAAAGATTTTCGTACCTCGACTGGGTATCGGGGTGCAAAATTCATGAAACCCTTGCAGACATGAGCGGAGATTTTCGTCTCTGGGGGTTAGTCTTTTCCCTTTCGATTTCGTTCATTAACTTGTCTCTGAACATCAGACATGAGCGTTGGTATATAGGGGTATCCCCCTAAAGGGATCTCACGCCCCACAAGATATTTGATCAGGGATATGAATCATTTTCGCTTCGATTGGATTGTGAGCACGAAAATTTTTTGAGGGTTATTTTGCTGCAGCATCGTATGGTAAAACGACACTCACGGTCCCTGTCAAATGTAACGGCTGAAGCATGCATGCTTCAGCCGTTACATTTGACCGAGACTATACTTTACCGTAGAAACTGTTTATTTAGATGCAGTAGCTCAGCCTCCTCCTACTTCATCTTCTACCCCGAATCCGCCTTCGCTTTCGGCGTTTTATTTCACTCTTGGTTCTTCCAGTGTCACCACAGACGATGCTAACAAGAACTATACGGCCGCCTTGATAACTCTTCAAAATCAGGTTAGTACTCCTTTTAGTCAGCGGCCACGGCATAACAGATTCGTCAATTGATGGGACGGAGGGCGCAGTCAAAGTCAAGTGGGTGCACTGTTACAAAAAAGCCAAAAATCAATGCTAAAGTCAGCTTGTAGACAAGCCCAATTATAGCGTTTGTTGATTTTGCAGTTTTTGCTTGAATACTTAAAAATCGCATTGCAGATTTCAAATGCATTAAAATCAGGGAATTCAAGTCGAACTGCTGAACACATTCAATCTCAATTTATCGAGTTTGATGCTGCCAGTTCATTCACGACGCCGTTCATGTAAGTACTTTTAAAAGCATTACAACTCATTAAATGATTCAGAAGCAGAGGTGAGCACCAGTTGGCGGCTGGGAGGGGCACAAAATCCGACAAAATTTCGAAAACAGTGCAAAGCTGATTTTTTTCGCCCAAAACATGTTGCACGCCGGAAGAAATTTTTGTCAAAGATACAGCCTAAGCTGGAGGGTTAGTGGGTTTTTCGAAAATAATAAGCCCCTAGGGGCGTATTTTGGAGCTAAAAATTAATTTTGTAAGAGGGAGCAAAAATGAGCTCATTTTGTAGTCTTTCCTGAAGTACCTATGAAGTACATCTACAGTACCTATGAATTCATATGCTACAATATTTTGTCAAATTTAGCATGGGTATCAGTCAGGGTTCATTCGGCGTCGGTGTTACGGTAATTGGTTCCACAGTTTTCTACGGCAGCAATTTACCGAGCATTGCAACTGTCACCGCAAGACTGAACACCAATGGGCTAACTGCTCTGCAAATATACACGGGTTTGTTTTTGCTTGTCTTCGCTCAAGACGACGTCGCATTCAGGTGCATTTATACCTGTGAACGAAGTGAACGCGGTCATTTTGACCACGTGCTGAAGCGTAGTACAAAAAGTGACCGCGTTTACTTCGCTTATAGGTACAAATTCACCTTTTGCGTTGCATTCAGCGTTTAGCAACAAAAATCTATCTTAATCGATCTTTCATATAGCGTTGCTGTCATATCCGAGGTTATATAACCCACCATAGGATGACGAAAGGACTTGGGTACCTTATCAAGTGTCGAGTGTATCAAAAAAAATTTCGTCCCGCCTTGGCGATAACACCAAAGTCTAAATAACTTCTTTAATCGGTATTTTGGACTGATACCGATTACCGTACCGATTAAATGAAATTGTAAAATAAAAAAACCGATTCCAAAATTAGTGGAGCGCTACATTTATACTGACAACTATACATGCTAATATTTTCAGATGCCTCCGCACCAAGCAGTGACATGACCGGTCAAATGTGCTCGCAAGTCTTTAACCCAAATGCCTCTTCCACCTTTGCTCCACCAACAACTCAACCTACCACAACATCAACTGGCTCGCAGGGTGCAACTACTACCACCACAGTAGCTCCTTGCACTTCAGGGGGACCGACATCGCAACCACCGACAAGCACAACTACCTCATCTGGGCCCCCGATCGTCCCATGCAAGAAGGACATTCTACTGCTGATGGACACGTCCAGCGGCCTTTTAAATGTGGCCAATTTCCAGATCGTAAGTTTGCTTTCTATTTCTTGTGCCTTATGACTTGTATCTTGACTGGTTTGTGACTTGTATGAGTAATGGTCGTGATATCTGTCATATGCATTCACTGCTCTCTACCGTTGCCGTCAACTTCATTACTGCGCCTAAGCTCCCTCGCATGCCATTATGAACCATTATGAGTTCCCACACATTATTACGTTGCGTGGAAAAAAAATTTGTCTGTCAGACATTTCATGCAAGCTAGCGTTTTTCACATTTGCGACAATTTGAAAATTTTGCTAAATTCGTCCCTAACTTTTCAGCAACTGCGATTTATCGTAAACTTGCTAATCCCGACCTGGACTGTTTCACCATCTCAAGCCGAAGTCGGAGCATATCTCTACGATACAGGAGACTTTTATCAGCTGGGAAACGCGTTCAGTTTCAACAGTGAAATGGAGCTAAAGACCGCCATTAACTTAGGGAATACAATGTTCTTTCATCAAACGCCCAACATTTCTGCGTACGCCGTGCTAATGAAATTCGAAAAATGCGGTCAATAACACATTTACGGTATTGCAGCGGCCTCAGAAGCGCAACTGGAGTTCAAGGTCTGCGCCCGGGCGTCAATCTCGTCACTTTACTCTTCACATCAACTAGGTCTGAACTATTTCTATAGCATCAGTTTCAGGCATTTTCAAACTGCGACGACAAGTAAGGGTTCAACCAATAGGATTAGGAAGATAGGCACCTACTAGTTCGAAAGGTCCATTCTATTCAATATAAAAAATGTAATATTGAAAATGTTTTATTCGCATCAGTTTGCCATTAAATTTGCACGGTACGTAACGAATGTCATGGACCAACTTGGGAGACTGGGGGCGTGCGATTTATAATTCAAGTAGGATTAGTTTCGCATCAATTGGAAGAATGAAATGCAAGTTGGAGGAGGTAACACCGTTGAGCGAGATGAGAGACTGGCAACAGGTGGGGGTGCCAAAAATTATCAGCAAAAGTAGTTACCCCAGTACACCAGTATGCAATATACAAAACAAGCTACACTACAGTACCCGGTTGTGTACTGCCTGAGCCTCAGATTGACAAGTTAATATGTTGATTTGAAGACGGTATTGGCCGATACCCCCAATAAGCAACTGGATACTGTCGTTTACTATGTTTTATGCGTTGCGTACTGGGGTAACTACGAACAAAAAATCAACTAAAATTGTTTTTCAGCAATCAAGATGATGTTAACAATGCGATGCAATACGCTTCCATGCTGAAAAATAATGGCAATGCAGTTATCGTAATCGGCATAGGAACGAACGCGAACATAAACATATTGATGCCACTTGCATCGGCAGCGAATTTCGCCTTCAGCTCGAACGATTTTAATACTTTGGGAACGAATACGGCACTCGCCGGCCAGCTTAATGCGGCCATCTGTACCACCCCTCCAGCCACTACTCAGGCGCCGCCGACGACCTCTCCGGGACCGAGCTCAAGCACCGCATCGACAGGGACAACGCCCTTATATACCGGGTCAACTCAGGGCGGCACATGCCTGAAAGACATTATTCTTTTGATGGATTCGTCCTCTGGTCTCTTAACGCAATCCAACTTCATAGCTGCAAGTTTCTAATTGTTTCGTGATTGCTTGTTTCTTATAAATCCATTCGTCAACTGCATTCTGAAATTGCTCCTTAACTTGAAATGATTTATTTAGGAGTTGAGCTTCATTCGATCGACACTTGTCCCACACTGGAATGTCCAGCTGAATCAAGTTGAAGTAGACGCCGTTTTGTATGACAGCCAAAACTTTGAACAAATTGGAGCATTCACCTTCAATAGTACAGCCGAGCTGCAGGGAGCGATTGGCGCTCTGATTGCCGATCCAGACTACCTCAATGACTCACCCAGTATTACCTTGTAAGTAATTACAAATTAACGAAGCGTCCGTTCCATAAAAATCTTTAAATATTTTGAAATCTTTAATTCTTACCCCTCAAATACCCCCAGTCCATACGTGTAAGTGGGAGTAGTTTGGGGTAAGTTGGCTCCCCCAACCCGAGAAAAAACTTGAACCCATCCAATCCGAGAAATATACCAGAACTCCCTAAAAATCAGCCGAAATTTCAAAAAACTTGCATGATCAGGCAAAAAATTTGAACTCTCGCCAAATTTTTTAGCCTGAATATGCAAATTTTTTCCTGGACCATCCCCCAACTTTTAAAACCTGCAACGCGTATGCCCCAGTCACCCGGTTCTTATTTCGCGCGTGCCCCACCCGGTTTCGCATCTCCATCGTACAGCATTGTACCCACAGAAAATCAATATCAACGACTGAGTATCGAAGATACACTGTACTGTATTCCCCCAGAAAATTCACATCGGTATCAGTACGAATCTGGTCACAGGTGGGCTGTGGGGCCAATGAGGTAGCTCAATAATCTGGGTGGAATCCAAAAGCAGATCAGAAGAAGCTCTGGGAAACACATACTTCATACACATTGGCAGACCTGGGCGTGGGGGTACGAGGGGCACGTACCCCCCCCCCCAGAAAGCGTGTACCCCCAGAAAATCAATATCGACGGCTAATTATCAAAATTCCCTGTACTGTGTACCCCTCAGAAAATTTTGGGTGCCCAGGTCTGCGCATTGGCGATAGTTCAATAGATAACCCATCTCCCTTTCGCCCTCCACCCGTCTGACTGGTTACGGTACCAATTTATTCCTGGATCGACTCATCTAAAGTATATATTTCAATTTACCTTATTCTAAGGTATAATAGCAACAGCAGAAATAGTACATAGTGTTCCTTAGAGAGGGCGTAAAATAATATTATTACTGTGCTACTATACCTCAAAATACGGTAACTGTATACGGTAGAATACGATAAAAAGGTAACTGTAAATGTACCTTTTCCACTACCAAAACAATTTTCGTAGGCGAAAACTTCTCCAAATCACAATTCCATTCAGGTGTGAGAAAACGGTACAGAGCACTTGGTATCGCCTCAAAGTAGTGCTGAGTGCTAAGACAGAAATTTTATGCAGTTGTTAATTGTCACTATTCGATCTCTGCACGCTTGGGAGATAGCGAATTATAGGAAACGAAAGGCTTTTCATACACATTGCTTTCTGAAATGGATGTTACTGTTTCAGCGCACTTATGAACGAGTACAGCAGCGAAGTCACGGGGCAACGTA
>JAQGAX010000976.1:0-12958 GCA_034698105.1 Plectus exinocaudatus
CTGGTGTATCGGTGTATCAACAATTGACCGTTGGTTAGCAAATGAATTTCAACCGTGTATCTGGTGTATCGGTGTATCATCAATTGACCATTGGTTAGCAAGGATGATTGGAATGCCCCGAAATCCTACATTTCACAAATACGCCCGAGGCTTATTTGCGAGAAAGCCAGGTAGATGTGTGTATCTCGTATATCGGTGTATCAGGAGTTGATGATTGGAAAGAAAAATATTGATCACTTAACGATTTACCTGAAGTACCCGGTATATTCGTGCATTGAGAGTTGGCAATTAGCAGGCATATAAAGGATGCGCTTGTTGTTGTTAAGGGATTGCACGGATTGAATTATATTTTCGTAAAGAAGCGAATACATGTTTGCATATTTAGACATTCACTAGGGAGTACACGGATTACCTCTTTGCACATGACGATCTGACTTGTTAAGGCAATGTATAAATTGAATTGTAGCCCCTCACTACTGTTTCGAGGATTTGCAGTTATTTGGTGCTGCAAAGAAGGCGAATACCTGTTTACATATGACAACTTTCGTTATAATTGCCGTTCGGTAGATTGGATGCTTGTGTTGCATGTGTTGCTGATACAGCTGACATGTAGTTTTTTTGATGCCGTCAGCATGGCCACATTTGGGCAAGTCTCGGCGTTTTAGATGAGGAGATCAGGGTCTGGGGCGTTTTCTAAAAAAAGATAGCTAACTTTCGGAATTCCCATTCCATCCAGTGGAAAACCAGTTTTTATTTCTACCGTTTCGAATTGGCTCAAGAGGGGCGGTCTGTTTGACGGTGGTTCTTACATTACGAATGATCATAATCAAACCCGTCACGGTCACACGCGAAATACATCGAATACATCCACGAAATACATCAGCAGGTCAAATCAATGGTGATTGACTAGACTCAATAGGAAATCAATCACACTGCAACACTTCCTCTTTTAGTATACAGGGTGTACCAAAAGTTCTGCGCATAAATTTTGAACTCATGCATCTTTTTTTGCTGTCATAGCTATCGCGCCTATTTTTGGTAAGTTTACCAAATTCACCTAATAAACTAATGCGCAGAACTTTTGGTACACCCTGTATATTCCACGATTTGTGCCTCATGATGACTGTGCTCTTAATTGGCTCAGTGTGCATAACAATCCTCTTTAAACTCTTCAACACATAATTTAGTCGCATATAGTAGTTCGAATAAAACACCTATGGGGTCTATTCGATCATATGCGATACTTGAAATAAAACGAGGTTTATTAATTTCTTACAGATTTTCGAACAGTGCTGATAAAGATCTCCAAAACGTCTCTCACAAATTGAGAAACTGGTGCTCCTGCATGGTTTTCACGTTGACGTTAATACTGCTGATTGGGCTTGTCTGGAAACTGATTTTGCCAAATGTAAGTTGAACCTTAGATGTAGGACTTTGGGGGACTTCACTTAATTTAATATTTTCAGAATTTTCAAAATTTTAAATTCCCGCTAATTTTTTGCCTCATTATGTAAATTTTGACCTTGATAATGCAATTTTTTTCTGGACCCCCAATTTTTGTCACCTCTTACATGTATTAGTTGAACCTTAAAGTTATAAGTGCTCATTTTCGTTAAAATTAGCAAGCGAAGCAGCTATTTAAGCATGAAATACAATGCAAAACAATTAATTTGTTATTAGATTCTGCTGTCTACTGATGGATCTTTAGCAACGATTACTGCACGAGATATAAATACAACAACAAAAATTAATATGACCGACTGCTACGACTGGCTGCATATTGGTGGGAATACTTCAAATGGAATATATGTCATCAACCCAACTGGATATCAAGCATTTAACGTTTATTGCGATATGAAAAGCAATGGAGGAGGTTGGACTGTGTTCCAGCGGTACTCATTAATGATTTAGCGTCATTTTTTTGAATTATCATTCAATTTTTCAGACGTACTAATGCTAGTACTTTCGATTTTCATACGAAAACTTGGAATGAGTATAATGACGGTTTTAGCGACAGTGTATTGGAAAATTACTGGATCGGCAATGAAAACATTCATGCACTAAGCACTAAAGACCAGTTCGTTCAACTGAGAATTGATTTGTGGAAAGAATTGCCTGGAGAAAGATTCCGCTTTGCAGTGTACAACGACTTTAAGGTATGCAAACGTTATTGCATGCGTGTCTTGAGTCGGGTAGTTTATATATACGTAATAAGAGCCCTACAAACTTGACAATTTTAATTTTTACCGGAATATTTTTTACGGTATTCGATTTCAGGTTTTGAACGCGACAACCAATTATACGATGACTATTTCAAATGTGGCATTTGGCAATGCGACATCGCGCAATTCATTCGGAAGTATCATGTACAACAGTGGACAGCCGTTTTCCACCATTGATCGCAACAATGAGGGCAATTGTTTGAATCATGAAATCGAATGCCCAGACCATTGCTTCTCACATCAGAAAGGAAAATGTGAGGACTACTGCAGCGGTAGTGGAAATAAAATGGGGTACGTCGATATATACAGTTCCGAATTCATATTTGAAGAATACAGGAGAAACTGGATAAAAGAGAACCGAATATAAGAGAAAATCGGCTACCATTAATGATGGAATCGAGCCCCCTTTCGATTACTGTACATTCTCCTTCAAATACCGTATTTTCTCTAATAGTACGGCATGTCGCAATATTTTTCAATCGATCGCTACCCTGCCGTATTATTAGAGAGTGCCGCACTATTTTTCGATCACTGTCCAGTGAAAGTCGAAATTTTAACAATGGTAAAAACAGCCTATTCTATTTTGCTATCTTGTGGCTATCTGGTTTCCTCAGGTTATTTGAAAATGCGTCGTTTACTGCATTCTTACTGGGCTTCATGCAGTGGCGTGCGCAGATCCGACCAACTGGGGGGGGCGTGGAGGCCAAGTGGGAGGCGCCTTCAATAAATGATAAGGGGGACTAAATTCTCTCTTGTTTTTGGCGGCTGAAAACTTGGGGGCGTCGGCCGAAAATGGGGGGGCGTCCCCCACGCCCATACCTGTAACCGAGGTCCGAGGCCAGGGAGGGTCTGGACCTTCTCGGGGAGGGGGGAGGGGGGATCCAGGGGTCCGACCCCTGGCCGGAGGGGGTGACCTCCTGGACCCCCTAGTTACAGGTATGCCCACGTCCCCCCTGCGCACGCCACTGGCTTCATGTACAGGTATAGTATTTCGTGTAAAATACGCTCATACGAGCTACTTCATAGCTGAAACTTAAAATGAGTGAAATTTTGTACGTTTGTAATTGGCAGGGTTGATAAATTCTAAATTTGAAATTTTTCTAAACTTAATTTACAAAACGGAGAATTTCCCCGTCCCCGTCTCCCGTACATGGCTGGGCTATGGAGATTAGCGTGTCTTGCAGCCTGATGGATACTACCTTCGTCATTGGATTAGGCTGCGTTATTGGGCTAGATCGCCTGGTTGGTGTCACATTTTCGAGAAATAAAAACAGTTCACTCTTTTTTAAATAAATAAATATCTTTCTTTCAAAATCAGCAGGGTAGCGAGGGATAGGATAACTCATGTGACGAGAAGAAACGAGAACGACAAAGAGCATCGTAGAGCGCACGTACTGTTCTTTCATAGTCATTACCGTAACCTATTTCCTTGATAACTAGGAATCAATATTCTAATAGTACGGCACGCCGTACCATAGGTGTAACCGGGGGGTCCTAGGGGGGTCGGACCCCCCTGGCGCTTAAGGATAGAAACCGCATACAAGAGAAAACCGGATTTATTAGAATTTTCCCTATTTCCTCCGCATTCTCTTATATCCAGTTGTTACAGTAGCAATTTCTGGTTAAGTCAGGGTGAAGTGTGATAGCCCTAAACATTGGGATCTTTCAAGTAAGAGACGCTGAAGTCAAGATGTAACGCTCGTGCATAATAATTTTAAAATCTTTATTCGTTGTTCCAGTGGATGGTGGATGGATCCTGAAAAAGAATGCGGCTACGTGTCTTTGAATGGAAATGCCTCCGGTTTTGTGTGGAATATTAATAGTGACACTTCATTCAGTTCATTTTTCGATCGCTCTGAAATGAAACTGCGGAAAGTATTTGCAACATTATCCTTAACACAATCTAAGCCAATCGAACTGCCGAATGAAGGAGCTGAAGATGGAAATAAAATGAAAGAAGAAATTATTGAATCGGAATCGAGAGACGTCGACTTGCTCCAAGGAGATATTGGTTCGCTTTCGTATTATTTACTACAGTATACTCAGCCAGCAAGTCGGTCTGTGATACAGTTTAGTTTTCATCAAGTTCAAAATTATGAACCTAAATGACTACTCATGTATAAAACAAGCTTCGCGAGTCAACTGCTCTCCTGCAACAGAAAATTACAGTTAAAAGCGTTTTAGTGCAAGAAAAGATTGAGGATGACGTCGCAAACCAAGGTGTTCAACGCGATTATGCATGGCCTAACGGCGTGGTGCCTTACAGAATTCATCGAAGCATCAGTGACATGTTATCAAGGTATGACATTTGAAACTTTCATTTTTGTTCAGTAAATTCAGTTTTTTTAGAAAAAAGATAAAGGATACAATGCTGACTATCGAATCAGTTTCATGCATCAAATTCAAAGAAAAGGAACGAGATGATCACTATTATATCAGAATGTATCGTACGAACGGCGAACATTGCTTTTCCTCTCTCGGAAAGAGCACAGGTAATTGAATGTATGCGGTACAATGCACCACACACCTGGTTTTCTCGGCATAAGTCCACCTCGCCACCAGTGATTGCTATGATATCAGAAATTTCTGATATCATATCATTATTTAGACATGATATGATATCATTTATCATATCACCATGAAATTTCTAGCATGATATCATATCAGTATCATATCATCGTCTGAAGCTCACATCATATCATAAATTGAAATATCACAAGTTAATTAATGATATCAGATATTCCATATCATTAATTTCTACCGTATATTTTCTGAATGACGACGACGAACTTAAGCGTCGAGCCGAGTACGGGAAGACGTGTCATGCCACGGACCTCCCCAATTTGGGACTGTAAACGGTTTTGACAGGCTACACCTGCTAATTAACGTTTTTGTAGTTTCTAAAGAAAATTTGAATCGCTTGTCGAAATTTTCAGTACCGTATCATAAATTATATTAGTGATATATGATATGATATGGTATCATAAATTTAATTAATGATATCATATCATATTTGGCAATTAATGATATCATATCATTTATCATGTCAGCAGGTAATATTTGGGTGATATCATATCAATTTCATATCAGTAATTAGAAACGATTCCCCATATCATATCATTATCATATCATGGTCTTTTTTCATATCAATAATTATCACTGCACGGCAGATAACAACACGCCCGGTTTTACACCCAGAGCCTTAAAAACATACGTTTTCCTGAAATAAGAACAAGGCTTTATTTTTAGAAGAGAAACACATCAACGTTGGCCAACCACTTCGATTGGATGACAAATGTTTTGATAAAGGAGGAATTCTACATGAGCTTATGCATGCGCTTGGCTTTCATCATGAACAAGCGCGCACCGATCGGGATGATTATGTTGAAATCGTTTTCGACAACATAATGAGCAAATACTGTATGTACAGAATAGAGTTAAACTACGTATTAAATAATAAATGCACGCGTATCTTAAAATGGATGACGTCAGTAATTAGATGTATTACAAAATGTATATTATTTTAAAAATTTGTAACACTAATAGTGAATTTGAAATGTATTTTGGGGTTGCTCTGGTGCTAATAATTAAATCTCAATACATTGGTCACTCAAATGCAAAGAGGGCGAAGGGGATGGCGCAGGAAAGATACGAGCAGCTTGCTTTCGTGATGCAAAAATTAAATTATAATATTTCTGTGTAAGGGCTGGTTCGAAAACGGAATTCTTAAATTGTTTAAAGCTGCCTAAACGCTGCAATATCAGTACGTTCATTGCAATTTGCTCTTTTCTTGTCATAGACGTTGTAAACTTAATTTCCTGTGGAATAATTGAATGTCATTTCATTTTAGGGCAAAATTTTGAAAAAACGGTGGATCCAGCAGTGACCCACTTACGGACTGAATATGATTTGTCCAGCATTATGCATTACCGGTGGAATGAATTTGCAATTGACAAGACAAAACCAACCATAAAGATTCGGAAAAGTGGCATCAACAGCGAACTTCTTGGCCTAGGAAACAGTGACCGATTGAGTCCCACTGACGTAATCGAAATTAACGAATTGTACCACTGTACCTCAGGAGGCAAGTTAATATAATGTGAAACTGTCTAACTCTGATTACCGGATTTTTCCAATAGGAACCCCTGTATCCTATTTTTGAGAAGCGCTTAAAATTTTTCCAATATGTATGTTTAAACAAATGCAACATCAAGTACTGAAGAAATGGGTCTAGTTTTGAAAAAAATTTGCTCTTACTAGCAATTTTTAGAATATTCTTAGAATTTTTTAGTGTTGCTCAGACGCAAGCTTCAGGGGACTTCTAATCAAAAAAACCCGGTAGTATTTCAATCCATGCATGTACCCAGGAAGTCTGAAGCTAGATTGGACCCCGAACCCGAGAAAAAATCTTCTGAAATATATTTATATTTAAAATATTAGAATATATTTAAAATTTTGAATTTTCAGCATTTTTTGCCTTACTATTTTAATTTTTGACCCTGATTTTGTGCAATTTTTTCCTGATCCCTCCTTCCACTTTCGTCACGTGGCACATGTATGTTTCAACCAATATTAAAACTTTCATTTATTCAGTTCCATCAGCGCCGGACGAGATACAGTACCGCGAGGGGGTCAAGTCCGTGGTTATCTTCTGGAAGCCGCCTCAACTCAACAACGAAAATGTGGTCGGATACGAAATTATCTACACTGACGATTCGTCGCTCCCGATTGATGAGTGGGAGACCGTCCGCGTAAATGGTTCAGCAGCGGACAGGTGGAAGGTTGATGGATTGAGGAAGAACGCTATGTACACTTTCCGCATGCGTGCTACGGCAGAACGTGTTCTTGGTCAATTGAGCACCCAGAAAAGTATCACCACCGGACGTTCGCTTTCCAGGTCTATGGACGACAGTAAGTTAATAACAAAAGTATCTGATTTCTTGTGCAACTGATGTTTTTCGCTATTATTTATCATAATTACACAAAAAATTTCATTCCATTGTCAATTTTCAGGACCGTCAGCACCGCAACAAATTGAATGTCGAGAGAGCATCACTGTGATTGAGCTACTTTGGCAGCCGCCGCAAGTCAGTAACGGAGAGATCATCGCATACGAAATTTTCTACACCGAAGATTCATCTTTATCGCCTGACGATTGGATTACTATTGATGTAACAAATTCGGAAGCGCGGCACTTCAAAATTGACGATTTGCTTGAAAGCGTTGAATACACATTTCGCATGCGCGCTATTAATGTGCATGGTCCAGGTCAGCTTAGCGCCCCTCTGACGGCGACGACAGACGATACCGGCACAGTCTTGAATTGATTTGTGAACTGATATTGCATAAAAGTATTGCTTGCTTCGAATCCTTTTTTATCCAATACATATTGATATTCGTGTTGCAAACAATAAATGAAAATCTATAATAGTAAATTCTTGAACAAGAATGTCTCAAAACTTTTCGCACTTACATTTTCAATTTTCAAATATTCCATGACTGTTGCTATATTTAGGCAGCTTTTGGTGTCACAAATTAACAAAAAGTTCGGGAAAAACATTTTTCTCCTGCAATCTGCGCTCAACGCCGTTTCACGTACTACCGGGTTTTCTCGAAAATAAGCCCCGGGCGGATTTACGAGAAATAGGTTTTTGGGGTCTTCCGATCATCCTGTAAAATACGCCCGGGGCGTATTTTCGAGAATACAGAAAGCGATATTTTGTCTGAATTCATCAAAATTCTCCATATCGACTATCACGGCTATGAACTAGTAATTGTAGTGCACTAGTACATACGTACGGTACCACAAAGGAAATTAATTCAACACTTATAATGCAAGGAATAATATAAGAACACAATTTATGAATATCCCTCCACGATAATTTTTTGGCTCTGATCGAAGAACTTTGGCCCGGAAAATACGCCCGGGCTTATTTTCGAGAAGGGATTTCGAAAATACGCCCGGAGGGGGCGTATTTTCGGGAGGGCGTATTTTCGAGAAAACCCGGTACTGGTTCGTGCGCACTAACAAAAACCAATTGCAACGCTCTTTAAACAAAAACCTGCGTAAATACTGGAATCAATAAGTGCTGTTTATACTTTGAGACTACCTAGCAATTCGACTTTCGACCTTTACGTCTCTTGGAAGGAACGGCAGACCTGCAACTGCAACCAGGTGGAGTCTGGGTGGGTCAACCCCCTCCAAGCCGGGAAAAACCATTTTCCTCACTGGAACGGTGATAAAAAAATTTCGCTTTTTTGAATTCGCGCCGAAATCCCCACGGGAAGGTACCGTACCGGCTGCCGCAGAGGTGGGAACGGTGGGTCGGTTACTATTAACCGTTGTCCGGCGCCCCTGTGGTTCAGCACAGTCAACGCTACCGATGGCACAGCCCTGCCTGTAACAGGTGTTCGAAATCAAGGGAGTCTGAACAGGCACTGGGGGGATTGGGGGATGTCCCCCTAAGAGGACTCATCCCCGAGAGGGTCGCAGATAAGGGGGGATGAAAATTTTTTAACGTAGAAGGGGGAGTACAGTGTTTTTTGTATCCTGCGTCTATTGTGATTTTTCGACGAAAATTCAACAAAATGCAACAAAATTCAATAATAATTGGCGATATAACCAAATTGTTCTTAAGTATTAGAGGGATTAATTGCTACCGTATACTTATTTTCTCTCTCCGCCGTCAGTTGTTGCATGTTTGTGCATGCACAGAGCTCTTGCTCGATGGCGGCTGAAGGCTGGTTTGTCCACTTTTGCGATAATTTCAACGAGGTTCCTCTACTTTGCTTCTAGTTTCGTCCTAATTTCTCAATCGAAATTGGAAAATGTCCAGATTTTATCCATTTAAGGTACGATTTTTCAAAATATTTCGGGACTCTGCCCCGGACCCCCCTGGGGGCGCTTAGGCGTGCCGCCCAGTGATAAGCTTGTGCCTCCCTCCGGCATTCTCATCAATATTCCCAAATAGACTCGGCGTTCTATTTTTGTGGAGCTCTATAGTTAGGATGTGCAACAGTTTGATGTTTATGCATTCAAAGAAAAAGCTCCACTATGAACATAATGCAAAACTATGCGCAAAACTGCGGAAAAAATGCGTTTTAGACGTTAAAAAGTGATTTTGAAATTTTGCCTTGGTCCCCCCTAGCGGTCCGAAATTTTTTTGGAGGGCGATCCCCTCCCTAAATCGGGTCCATCACCCCCCTTAGCCGACCCACCGTTCCCACCTCTGCAGCAGCCGGTACGGTACCTTCCCGTGGGGATTTCGGCGCGAATTCAAAAAAGCGAAATTTTTTTATCACCGTTCCAGTGAGGAAAATGGTTTTTCCCGGCTTGGAGGGGGTTGACCCACCCAGACTCCACCTGGTTGCAGTTGCAGGTCTGCCGTTCCTTCCAAGAGACGAAAAGGTAATTCAGCAGATTGCCGCCCTCTAAGAAATTGATCATTGATAGTCGTGATTGGTTTCTAAACGGCTCCTCGACGCCCAGATTAAATATTTCCCACAGCAGAATACCGAACGTCCACCAATCTGCTTTCAAGCTGACAGCGCTGCCAATAACTATTCTGCCGGCTTCCGGAGGTGTTTGTGGTATCGGTAAAGCAACGTCTCCATTTACCAAAATGTATGCACCATTCTTGGTTATGCGAGCCAAACCAAAATCAGCGATTTTGATATTGAAATCGTCTTTTAACAATATATTTCTAAGCGCTAGATCTCGATGTAAAATCTGAAAGTTATCGATAATCCCGTTATGACAATTAATGAAAATAAAATAAAATTCTTTTACTTGTCTTTCCTGCAGGAATATCATTCCCGTCGCAATCTGATAACTGAATGCAAGCAAATCGCTTGTTGTCATTTTTCCTTGTTCTCTTCTTTTCTTAAAGTTAGCTGTCCAATTGCGCAATATCTGACCCTAGAAGCAAATAATTTCAAATTTCTTTTGGTTCGTGGATTTGAGTTGTTTCTCTATGACTGGAGACGTTGCAGTTTTGCACATCGCACCAAACCAGATTCAGATACTATCCTCGACACTTTCCTACCATTTGCTCCCCTATGCCGACCTCAAATTGAACATGCATGTTACAGTATCTGCTACGACCTTACCCATTACCTTTCTAAGTTTCCTCGAAAATATTAATAAGTCTGGTTAGTCGTCTGGTCTGTGGCGCAGGGTCGTTTTCTGCGCAGAACGTGCAAGAATACCGGGTGGTCAAAAATTAAGTTAAAGGGTTTGATTTGCTCCTGCTCGACGTTGAAAACTTTATGATTGCAACGTAAATTTTTTTCAAAAAAAGCCTAAGTTCCAACTTAGAGAATGATACCAAACTTGTTAGCAAAAACACAGTCTGAATGCTAAAAACCTAAAACAAAATGCTCCATTTTGAGACTTTCTACTGTCCCAAAAATGTCTCAAAATGGAGCATTTTGTTTTAGGCACATTTCTCATCAAACTGCGTTTTCGCCAACAAGTTTGGTATCATTCTCTAAGTTGGAACCTAGGCTTTCTTTGAAAAAAATCCGCTTGCAAAGTTATGTGTTCAATGTCGAGCAGGAGTAAATCAAACCCTTTAACTTAATTTTTGACCACCCGGTATTCTGGCACGCTTCACGCGCCCAATGACATTTCGGTACGCTGCAGGTTAATGAATAATCTTACGCCGCATGCCATTTGGCGTGCTTTCGAGAAAAACGACTGATAATGCTATGATTCTGGTTCACTGAGTTGTTGACGTAAATGAAAATTCAATGAAAAACTAAAAATATGAATGGACCGTCGAAATCTCGCTCTGCTCCTGTTCGTTAATTTACTTTTTAGTGGTCATTGCCCTGAAGAGTGAAAAATGTTAAAACTTACAATGAATGATGTGTTTCGTTTGCTTTCCGGTAATATATTTTCATAACCAGATATGATTTCGTCCACAAAGAGACAATGCAAATTTTTTTCTCTGAGGAAATCTTCCAAGCTGCCTAATTCGCAAAACTCTGTCACCATACAGAACTGTCCATGGCTTTTAGTAACGGCACCCACCAATCGCAGTACGTATTCGTGCTCTCCTACGTACGCCAATATTTCGATTTCTTTTCGAATTGAATTGATTTGGTTTTGCAATTCATTTAAAGTTGAAGTACTTGACGTTTTGGCAGTTTTCATTGCTACTGTCGTTCGTTTTTGAGTTTTCTGATTTGTCCAGTGTGCAATCCATACTTCACCATAATGTCCCTGGCCTAGACGCTGAAAATGAATCTGTACTTTGATTAGAATAGCGAGCGAAAATGATAGCGGTCGAAAGGAATTGTATTTGACCGCAATCTCAATTTTTTGCTGATGGCTGCCGAAATTTCCTGAATCCCATTCCGATTTACAATTTTTATTTCGATAGCAAACCGTTTCCTGTCTTCGCAAGTCGTCTGGATCAAGCTCAATGCGTTTTTCAAGACATTCCATTATATCTCCGAAGTTGTACTTCAAATATCCAGGAATAGCTGTACCCATTGCCTTCAATTCGTTCATTGATTGACAGCTGCAAGCAAAAGGATGAAAGGGAAATGTTTTTTAAGCAATCATGGACGTTAGTCTCAGGTACGCAGATCTACTCTTTGAAATAATACATTATCAAATTATAAAGGGAGCCTTGAAACTTTTTAGTGACGGTGGCACTATTCAACAAAATAACGGTGCGCAAGTGTAAATGAGAGGATAGAACTAGTTAGAGTCATGTTTAAAATCTTTGAGTAATATTTAACCGGTTTTCATAATTCTCAGAAATGGATCACAAAAACAGGATACAGGATGGAGTCTGGGTGGGTCATCCCCCTCCAGGCCAGGAAAAACCATTTCGTCACGTAGTAGCGATAGTTTTTTGAATTCGCTCCGAAATCCCGACGCGAAGGTACCGTACTCATAAAGTTATAAAGTTACGTTGCAATGTATCACTTTTCCTACACGATGCATTATACGTGTATAGGTGTCCAGTTTGTCATGCATTCTGAGAACTATAAAAACCGGTTAAACATGAGTCAGACATGTGTGAAACAGATACTTCTTCTCTATCATACTTGCTCCTCTGTCTTCTCAAGGATGGTGCCAGACTGACTAAAAGGTTCCAGGTTCCCCGTTACAAATTGATAATATACTGTAGAAATCGTTCAGAGTGGTATCGTTTATAATGTTATTCGCTTATAACGGTCAGGATTTACCCATATACCGCTATAAACGATTTCTACTGTATTTCAAACGATAGGACTATGCACGTGTGATTAACGTCTGTGATTGCTTTTCAAACAAAAACAGTTCTCTTTCATCCTTTTGCTTGCAGCTGTCAATCAATGAACGAATTCAAGGCGATCAAAACAGATCTTTCGAGATATTCAAAGGAAAACTTCGGAGATATAATGGAATGTCTTGACAGTCGGTTTGAGCTTGATCCGGACGACTTGCATAAACAAGAAAAGGTTCGATGTCGAACTAAAAAATTGTAAATCGAGACGGGATTGAAGAAATTTTGGCAGCCATCAGCAAAAAATTGCGACTTCGGTCAATCACAATGCCGTTCGAACGCTGTCGATTTCATTAACTATTCTAACAAAAGCATTGGTGTAACCAGGGTGGTCTAGGGGTGGTTGGACCCATACATGTAACAGGTGTCGGAAGTTAGGGGGGTTCAGGTTTTTTTTCGGCCTTCGGCCGAAAATGAGAAGGGGGACCCTTACCTCATTTTTGGGCCGGTCCG
>JAQGAX010000977.1:0-12955 GCA_034698105.1 Plectus exinocaudatus
CTGGGGGTTTGAAAAAACTGCATAATCAGGCAACAAAAATATTGGCGGGAATTCAATAATTTTTGCCCGATTATGCAAATTTTTCAAATTTTCGGCGGACTTCCAGGGGGTTCCGGTATTTTTTCAGTGAACCCCCCTCTTACGCCACCCATCCGGTACATGTATGTATGGATCCAGCCGCCTGCCGATACCCATAGTAACAGAAAAACAAAGCGAACATACCCCCGGCTCCATAGGTCTGAGAAGGTGAGCGGCGGCAGATCGTCCCATATGCGGCAAGTACCATATATGGTGTGTCCGGATAATCTTCTCCAACAGCGTCACCAGTCCTGGGTCCGTGTCGGGACTCCCCGACCGCGGCTGCGCTTTAACAGGGCTCATCGCGTTGCGGGACGGATTGTTGACGGGCACGGGGGAGATGAAGTACTCCTGGGACTGCGACGAGGAGTGCACATGGGCGTTGACGAAGACGTCGTCGTCGCCGAGACCGCCCTCATCGTCAGTCGGCCCTGAAAGCTCAGGGGCGATTATTACTGTATTTGTTAGTTTAGGGACACTTTACTAAGGGGATTTCAATAGAATGAGGCGATTCCCCACGCATTATTTGCAGGTTTTGTCCGCAACCTTTTCACGCGAGGCTGCTGCTTCCCACACCTCCCACCTAGAAGCCTAAGCCGAAACTGGCCCGTAACCCAAAGCCAAAACGTGTTACAGTGGAGCATCGTCTTCAAACGGGGTCATTTTTAGCAAAATAGCCTCTTACGATGAAGCATAATGCATAATAATTCAAAAATCAGCAGACGCTATTGTTGATAAACGTCGAGCAGTTATATGCGCATTCAGACAAATTCTACCCAGTACACAACTGAACGATTTGCGGCTGGCTATTTATTCTTACCGGACGAGTCGGTGGTCGAACAAGAGGATTCCAGGTCGATGTGAATGGTCTGCGAGTCGGTCTTGGTCGTCTCCGACGTAATGCTGGTGTCCATTGCGGCCAGCGCGACCGCCATGGCTGGTCAGCCCCGACGAACCAACCGACCTCAATACTGCCGCCCTCCCCTTTGGCCGCCTCGATTCCGCGCGCGATATCGCCGTCGTGCCGGTCTAAAACGCAGAGTGGGTTGGTCGGATTGGAGCGCGTTGCTGCGCGGTGACCGGGCCGGAGCGATGGGCCGATAGGATCAGAATCATTTTGTCGCGCATCACCGAACGCATAAAACATCATCGCGTTTTCTATATTGCGGGGAGGGGAGTGCGGCGTCGCGCACTCAGCATTTTTTCAGTGTCAGAGGGGTTTTGACAGATGTGGACATGTGGGATGGCAGTACAATAAAATCCGGATAAGTGCAGGCCGTGGCTCAGGGGTGAGGACTCCTTGCAATTGACGATATTCACACAGAACTGGAACTATCCAGGACCTAAATACGGGATGTTTTTTGAAAATTACACTGGATAGGACAGTGACACTGACAGTGCACTGCGGGTTACAGTAGGTTACGGAAGTTGTCCAGCATACAGGACGGGTCAAAACCTTCCCATGAATGCCACGGCTAACTGCACGTTAGCCCGGCTCCAGTCTCCAATATTTAGCACAGTAAGTGAACCAGGATAAATGCAACTTTTGATCAGATCCTGAGACCCTGCACTCATCTGGGTATTCCTATACGTATAAACCCCCAGGCATCCAAATGAAGACAATTTTACTTCAGGCAGTGCTCTAGACGAAAGAAAATGCAACCTTTCATGGGGTGTAATCGCACATTTTTTGGAAAAAGTGACGTCGCGTCGCCCCCAATCGCCGACCCGTGGTCATGTCTGGGCTATCGCGGTATCGCGGATACATCTACGCTTACACTACAACGCGCTCGTATCATACTGGCTTCACCGCAGCTGTGACTATGGTTTAATCATTTTGCCAATCACATACGCGATCTAACTTGCGAAGTTCAAAACAGAACGATGCAGAAGTCAAAACTTGACAGACCACAACTTAAAGGTTATCGCAAAAAGCCTAAGCCTAAAGCGCTCTTTGAACAAACTTTCGGCAAAAAAACGCGCTGCAGACGCTCTGAAACGCGAACCGCAGCTCTTCGGGTATTGAAGAGCGTCGTAAACAGGCGGAAGGCTGCTGACGGGATCGGATATGAATCATCAGCCAACGAAGATCGCACACCTCGGAGTCCGAAAGAGCAGGGAAAAGGTAAGCCTAATCCTAAATGCGATCCTTCCGGGGCGATATGATTCATTTTGCTGATCGGTAACATCAAAGTGTGGCTAGGAACTAAAAGATATGAAGCCTATCAGCTTCTGGCTAAGTATTATTCGGTAGTCTCAAGTGTAAATATTAACCAATGTATCTAACAGGACAGCCGCGTTTGAACGTTAAAAAATCACCGACACAATGCCAATTAGATAAGATAAGAATCAGATAAGCTCTGATCAGATAAGGGCGCGAATAAGTTCAGACTGCGAATCACAAAGAACCGTCGAATATTATATATAATAAACATTCACGAAAAAGGAATGAAAACTGCGGCCGTCAGCCGCCGCACTCTGTCGCGTACTACACCGTTGTGGTGTCTATAAACAAGCCTACAACATAACCAGTTCTCAGTTGATGCGGTCATTTCCGGCCTCACAGAGATGGCGCACTTGTGATTCATTTTTGACGCCCCCATCGCAACGCGTACGCGCCCTTACGAACAGCTAAATCTACTCCCTTCAGTCCAGGGAAGGGAGCGACACTATGGTCGGCGCGCGCGCCGCTCGTCGCATTTTCGGGGAAAAGAGGTCGGTCGAGTGTTTTGACTGCGGCTTACATCTAAGCGCGCAAAAAATCCGCAATACCCATATCCTGTCGGTCGGTTGACAATGTCAATAAATGGCTTCCGTTTTGACATTTTTTGCGAGGCAATCTGGCACCTATACTAGGCAAAGAAAGACGCGCGCAAGGCAAATATCGTTGATACAGTAAATATTTTAATTTGAATAATGCCTTCATTTTTTCAATCAACTTGTTACCATCTTAAATTAGGGATTAGAGACTATGCTTAAACTAGAATAATTACCGTATGTGAATGATATCAATGAAAAATTTATAGGATATTTCTCATTTACGATAATATCGACAGAAAATGATACAGAAGCGATCGATTTGACAGGATTTGTTTCAGTGCATGACAAAATTTTTTTAATTGAATATTAATTATAAAATGTTACTTCTCATAAAGTTATCATTAAATTTGATTGGCGCAATTAGTATCCAATCACACGATGCGAAATAGTTGAAAGAAGACATGAGCAAATTTTCAACGCGAAATGCGATGCAAAAGAAGAAATAAAAGTGTTTGAAAACCAATTCAGCAAGGAAGAGTCAACAGTACACCTGCACTGAAAACGAAGACAAACACATAGGATTTGATGGGCGGTGGCAGTGAGCGAGCCAAGAGCATCCAACGGCAGACGCATTGGGTGGCGATCGAGGCGGCGAAAGAAAGCGGCGTGGCGTCTGAGCTTGCTAGCCGTAAACAATGATTGGCAGCGGCGGCGGGTGGCGCGAACAGCCAGTCCGTTAAGAGCGCCCAGCGCGCCTGACTCGTCACTCTCTATCGCCTATCACAAGGGATACGCACGGGACTATGTGGATTGTGAGAGCGATCACGGCAGGGTCATAATCAGGCAAGATTGGTCAAGATGGACCTAATCGGGCGACGCGGAGCTGTTCGCTACCGTAATTGTCGCGTGAATACCAAGTGGTCCTGAGGCTCACATTCAAATGCAACTAATTTCTAACGTGCATATTTGACCCCAATTTCATACTAAGCCAAATTTTAGGCTCCCTACGCTCGCGCTGCCTAAGCCTAAACCTAAACCCAGCATTATACTAAGGGGGGTCGGCCTAGCCCAACACAAGGTATGGGGGTCAGAGCAGTGCCATCGGTTATGATAACTGCGCTAAAACACAGGAGCGCCTGAAAATGGCTAAGTAATAAAGGGGGTGCTGATAGGCGCCAGGACAATAAGGAGGAGTGCAAAGCCGAAGAAAACGCCGTAAACAAGCACAGGAGCAGCACGGAGGAATGCTGTCCTGACCTGTTATCCTGAAACTTTGCATACACATAGCCAACACCTCACTGTTTGATTCATGCACGATGTTTCGAGATTTTGATCAGCTGGGATATATTCAATACAGCCAGCTATACACAGTTCCGGGATCTACATCAAGTCCATTAAGAAGCCAATGCAATTGTCTAACAAAAGCGCAGAGAAAGCAGCAGCTGCTGGCTAGCGGCTAGTAGTTGCCCTCTGATCTGTCCAACTAACTCATCGCGAGAAGTACAACAACAGCGCAGCTGGCTGCGGTTTCGCCCATCAACCTCGTCAGCTCGGCCCGTTTTATGGCCCGCTCTTACTCAAATCCTGTTTGCCAGCCAACCGCACTTGCCTAGGCCGATAGCCGCCCGCAAACAAATCGCTGGTAAACAAGCCAATTTTCACGCGGCGCTCGCATTGCGTTCTTCTTCTCTTTTTCAATCTTAGATGACCGCACCCTTCTCGAAAACTATACCAACAAGATTTAAGAGCGGGTAATTGGATATGTGATTAGCAGATTATGGAATCTGAAACTGGAAGCAATAGGTGAGTCAAGTTTACTTAATGGACTGTTGGTCAAAAACTTATTCTTGATATGTTACGTTAAGTATGAAGCTTATTGCTACACTTTTGGCTCTTATAAATTTGACTCCCTTACATCACTTTTGGCTCTTATAAATTTGACTCCCTTACATCACTTTTGGCCTCTCAAAAAGTCGCCGCAATGAGAGGTATAGCCAGGAGAAAGCATTGTGCATTGCAGATAGTTATTGCTGCAGCATCACAATTTATGAAATTATTTTGTTGGATGAAAACTTTGTCAGAAAAAAAACGTTGAGCGGTCAATACCAAAAATTCTTGAAATGAATCATAAGCTGTTTTTCAAAATTTGATCAGCGAAAGTAAAAAAAAACACAGAAAGGTACAGTTTCAATATTTTTAATTGCTCAATGTTTTTTTTCTTACATATGAACTTTTTCGTAAAACTAAAACTTTCTGACCAACCTTATTTGCAGGTCTGGTCAAAGTTTTTGCCAATAATATTTTCTGCACAAAGTGTGTTCAAATTCATTTCATAAATTGTGATACCGCAGCAAAAAATCACCAATAATCTACGATGCTTTCCGTGCTACACTTTGCGTTGCGGTTACTTTGAGAGGGACGTTATAAAAGGAACTCAAACCTTAAAAAACCGAAAATGCAGCAATGATCATCATGCTTGACTTGATATCATATCAAAAATCAGTTACAGGTCAAAGTTTTCCCCTAATGACTGAATCTACATCATTAGTTATGGCTTTCACCCTAATCGTGTAGCCACTGTTTGATTTCTGAATTAATAAAGCAGAATTCTGCATAGCGAACTGAAACAGTGCTAATTGAAGCTACCGATCGGTGAATCTGACAAATGGAAAGAATTTCTCTACGTTTCGCTTATAAACCTATGGAATATGGCAGCTAAGAGCAGAAACAAGATAAAAGCCTGCAAACCTTCACGACATTGTCATGCCCATACAAAACAAACAGCGCATTCCCCTTCGTTCTGTCTAATTTTGGTGTTGCTACTTGTCCATTGACACCTAGAAAGAAGCAGCAGCAGTAACCTACAGACTGAAGACGGAAGCAAAGCCTGCAACCATAGCCATAAATTGGAACAATGGATGCAATCCTCACAAAGATCACCAGAAAGACGCGCATTCCGAAACACCGCGATCTCACGTGAGACAACAAAGTCCGCAGGAGAAAAAGATTGATTACTCTGCGTTAGAAGATCTTCGTGAACAACTTGCGCAAACAAATCTGCAAGAAAGACCACAGAAACGTGTAACCGATAAAAAAAGACAGATGCGCGACGATGTCGATGTGACCGCGCCGCCCTGTCGCCCACCTCGCGGTGAGGCGCGTTTGTTCGGCATTCCTGCGCGTCAATGCACTGGCATATTGCCATATCCATTCCGGTCACTCACAGTATGCGCGAAAATTGAACTGAGTGCTACTAACCGAAGTACAGTAATAGAAGTTAGTGTGTTGTTTACCAATTGTGCTATTAAAGTTGCGTTGAAACTAGCTATATGAAAACTTCTTGGTTTTGACCACTTTTAAACCAACCTTTTGACAACCTTGAGTTTCATTTTATTGTTGTGCTTCTGAGATAGTGCATCGTGCTGGATTTTGATACTTCTGGAAGAGCTGATAGTTTCCATTCAAGGTAATTGGCTGGTTTCATAATGTGTACTTTACAATACTGTAGCATACCCTCTAAATATACTTAAACGTTAAGTACGCATTGCGAAACCCTCCCTATGGTTGATGTAACTGCGAGAGACTCCCTTATTCATCAGATATTTAAATGTGTTCAGTTCTTCGTAAAGGATGTATTGCTGTTACTTTTGCTCTTCGGTATTTTGTTTCGTTGATTAGTGAATATGCCATATTCACTCAGCCAGTTGACGCAACATGGGTTGACTTACATCCCGGATCGGATTAAGGTGGTCAGGACCCGAAGGTAGCAGCTTCAGGGGCCAAAGCTTTAGCTTCGCTGGCAACTATTCGATTGATTAATCATTCTCGGCGTTTTGAGTAGTGATTCAGTAAACTTCAATATGCTTTGTCACCATATCCTGCTTTCTGTTTGGATGACCTCGCACAATACAATCATCTTATTGCGCAACCTGTTTTTCCTTATTTGAGCCCCTTTTTATGTCGTTAAACCGTAGTGACGCACGTCGAAACCAAACACGACGGCTGTCGAGCGCCAAGCAGCCATAGAATGGCAACGATTTTTTGGCTCGATTGCTGATATTGTATGTCAAAGTTCACGCCAACCAGCATTCCTGGTACACTAATCGCACCCAAGCGATTAATATCTATTCTTGCTAGCTGGACGTCATGCATAAGAAGTCACATGTTGCCTTTATTTGTAGAGATAATATCAGAGATGGCGTGATATGAACCTGAACTTACTCATACTTTTGCTTACTCCCACTTACTAATACTTTTACTCTTACTCATACTACGCAATATTCAATCTGCGTTACAGAAGGAACAGACATGGGCTCGGTTTTGGGCTTGGAGGCCGATGGGGGTCGATACAAACCCCATGCATGAGTAGGTTCCTGTCAAAAGAGATTCATTTTTTCAGCGGAACTATGTACCCCAATCGGTCAAACCCCCTCATTCTATCCAGTGTGCTGTAAACCGCCATTACGTGATGAAAATGTTTTGTATTTCCAAATTCCGAGGGTCAAAGTTGCAAACCCAGCTGCGGAAGTATGTGCCCCAATTCCCCCAATCATAATCACCTCTGCAGCGCTCTATCAACTTCTTCTGTCCATTGTCCATGAATTACTGGATATGATCGAATAGAGCCTTTTCAATTCAAATGGACCCCCTAAAGGTCAAAATAACAAGGGTTCCCTTTATCATTTCGGCTAATAAAGATCGATGGTCGCTTTCGCGAACCATTCCAGATATTAGAGCTTCGCGGGCGATATTCGGTCATAGACGCATACCTGTAACCAGGGGGGCCAAGGGGGGTCACCCCCTCCCCCAGCCAGGTGTCCGACCCCCTGGTCTCCCCCTGGCCTGAACCCCCCCCCCCCCCCCGAGAAGGTCCAGACCCCCTGGCCTCGGATACCCGTTACAGGTATGCATATACGCTAGTGCCCAATGAAACAGAAGAAGCATTGTGCAATATTGCGGTATGTGCCAACGAACATCCGACAATGTGCACAAAAGTTGGCGAGCATTGTTCGCTGTTGAGATGATAAAGGACCGAACGGCATTTTATAAGCCTTTTAATCGCACTTTCTCTCGCGTGACCTTCCAATCGATCAAAGATTCGCTTTCTATTCGTGTCTTTTCGTGATTCGTCGTCATTCAGCGATCTCTTTCTTTCCTTTGCAATAAACTTTCAAAGAATTAAAACGAAAAGCTAGCGCAGATCATTCAATCGGCGAACCTATTTCTTTGCTTTAGTTTTGGTCTTCAAGTGCCTATAATATAAAACGGAATACAGTAGTCTTATAATACATCCATTTCTTTCACCTACCTTATGCCAGGAAACTCCAAACTTGCCGTCATCGACTATATTCCTGGCCTGCTCCATTCCAATTTGTGTACGGTAAGAATATCAGACATAAAGTTCTTTTTTGGATGCCGAAGTGATGAAAAGGAAGGCGTCAGCATTGTGCGCAATTCGTTGCCCATCCAGAAAACCAGAGTCAGTTGGTTGAGAAAGAGTGCCGCAAAAGGAAAACAGATATGTGGATTGGAAATCGTCGGAAGTGAGATTGACGACCTAATTACAGTCACAAAAGAAGAAAAACAAGGACAAGTGCTGTGTAAAGCACTTTACTGGCGCTTTAATGAAGAAACGAAGCAAGTGAAACAACTTTGCGAAATTATTTTGCAAGACTTCAGATGGCCCAGTTGTAAAAGTGAATACTATCTTCAACCTGGTGATAAGCCAGGAGAATTCTTTTTCATCGGCTATTGGTATTCGGGGCTGAAAGGAACTTGGACTGGATTTGCAGTCAGCCAAATCGTTAGTGATGATAACGGTTGTACGATGAAAAGCGTGCATTTGAAAGACAACAAGAAACAGGGGCGCTGGTTTCAGCCATTGGTCGTGAAAAATGGAGCAGAACTTGTACTGATCATGTTAAGAGAGAAAGACGGCTGCTACCCTGAAATGTTTGTTCAATCGTTGAGCAAGAAAGATTCGCAATTCGTAATTTGGCCGATTGAAACAAACTCAAATTCCGATAGACCGCCACCAAACGGAAAGTGGTCTCCTCCACGATATTTTTCTGGAATGATGTTTTCCTATGTCTTCAGCCCAAACCAGAAGTCCGGCGCGTTCTGGGCATTGGACTTAATTCGGCATCGTTGGCTGCCAATGGCTGAGTATACATTGGTGCGCGAAAATCATCCGGGAGCAAATTACCTTTCAATATCGATTCAAGCAAACGGAGAATGCTACTCCCATGCTGGGCAATGCGGTACATTCGCTTGTCAACTAGCACATTGGTATAAATGTGACTTTCAAGTAAGTGTATTATTGTGAAAGAAAATACATATAAACCTATTCGCAATTTTCTTTACGTTCAAACTGCTGGTATATTTCTGAGGTGGTAGTTTGGATACAAGATTGCGACTTTACGTCTGGGTCAGTTAACAATTGATTTGTGCAATGCTTTGCACTCAGTCCTTTCTATAAACGGACGCTCTAGTGATCCCATTTGCTTTTTACCGTCCTGCCCTCTACATATAAATTTATGGCTTCACCAGCGCTAAAGCTGACAGCAGGAAAAATGTTAGGTTATGTATAGTATTACTTTGCTCAGGGGCCTTTTCACAAAAACTACTGTATATACAACTGTTATTATTACAATAGTTTTATGAAACTGGGCCAGTGGTACTTTTAGCCTTTCTTGATACACTATCAAGAAGCCATAATAAATTGGCAAGCAGAAACAATTGTGAACATGGAAAAAGCTCAGGAGCACAAATTGGAAGAATTCAACGAGATAGTTCGCAAGAGAGATCTAGCAATTAGTGTCTTGCAAGAAGCAAATGAGACGCTAAACAACAAGCAGCTCGTATTGGAGGAAAAATGCGAGTACCTCTCCAAAGCAAACAATCAGCTTAGAATAAAGGGCCACTTTCGAGAACAACGCCTAAATGAGACTTTGAAGGAAATTCAGCAGCACCTGGCAAAGCTAGTCGAAAGAGAAAAAGAAATCGATCAACTGAAAAAAGACATTGAACAACTCACGGAACTGTTTAATCGAGCGGTGATAGAGAAGCAGGTTCTTGAAAATGATAAAGCGGAAAAAACGTCCCGTATTCTCTCTCTTGAAGAGCAGTTATCTCTCTCGAAAACTTCAAAGGAGACGTTTGAGAAGCGGCACAAAGATTTGTTGCTTGAAAAAGAAACAATGGTAAATAAGCTAACAAGAAAAAAAGAAAAAATGAAAAAACTAGAGGGAGAACTGCAGGAAAAAATTCAACAACTCTCAGATTTTCAGAGAAGCAACAATGAAGAAAAGGTACTATACCGGTTATTACATGTGGCACATTATTGTGTGTCATGTTAAAGGATTTATTTCATTGAAATTCCAGTAATTAGTGACTTTTGCATTTCAGGGACATTTGCTTTCGCGAATCATGGCAAGTTTACCATGGCAAAATAAGCTGAAAGAACCGCAACATCCTACCGGACAGAAGCGTCCAAAAAAAGTTAGCAAATCCAACGCTATTTCTAAAGGCTTATTCTTATCTTATAGGACAAACAATGTGAAGAAGAAAAACAAGAAATTGTGTTCCCATACGACATAGGAAGAGAGAATGAGAGATTAAAATATGAAATTGCTGCAAAAGACATTGCCTTAAAGCAGGAAAAGCTTATTCGACAACAGGCAGATGAAGGAGTAACTACAAGAAGTACGTGAGCGCTAATAGAACTGCTCATTCTTGTAAGAAGTGAATTTCAGGCAGAACACTTCGCAGGGCACGCGAATCATTAACAGACGAAAGGGTAAGTGCATTGAAATTACATATGCGTTTGGTATGCGAAGTATCGGAATCTACCCGACCCACTGGAGGTAACTGGTAGCTCAGAGACATTGGACCGGTAACACAATCGTTACTTAGCAGTTGCGATATCGTAAGTGTAATATTTACGTGTAATAATATTAAACTTACGATATCGTAAGTGCTAAGTAACGATTGTGTTACCGGTCCAATGTTTGAATTAAGTTCGAAAAGGCAAAAAGTTGCTTTATGCCGCATGAAGGAATTGAACATACGACCTCCTGTTTACTAGACAGGCGCTCTGCCTCTGAGCTAATGCAGCTCACACTTTCGTTGTCCTGCTCCCTGTAAAAGTTTATTACTTTACAGCCTGCCAAAGTACTCAAAAGCCAGGAAGTCAGCGAAGATGATCGTTTTCGTGCAGCAGTTGGTCCCATGAGTCAGCAACATCGGGATCGACTCACGAGTCAAATGCCTTTTTTGTGCGAGCAAGTCAACAACGTTGTGGTTTCAACAACCCTGTATTCAAAAAGAATACTTACCGATTTCGACGTTCAAGAAATAAAGCAAGTAAGAATTAAAGAGAAATTTGATTCACGGTCACGACTAAGTCCTGCTTATTAAAAATGTGTCAGCAAAATAAAACACATGTACTATTGAGACTTGGAACAATTCAGAAAGATAATAAGGTTGCAATTATTAAACTTTACCATGAAATGTCTTCTCTAACGGCTCAGTATTTCGTATAAAGTAGGTACATAAATCGTTATAACGACAACTCGTAGTAAAGAAACTGTTTCACGTTGTAACTAAATCTCTGAAAACTTTGAGTGTGATAATGAACGACAACCAATGTACAGTTCTTATAAATAAATGTTACGCCCTTATAAAACGCATAGCAGATAATTATGATATGACTCACAATTCTTTTTGATAATATACTCTTCAGGAAAAGACACCCTTTGAAGCCAACAACAAACTCATTCGTATTTTGATGACACGTGGTCCGTACGCTTTCCCCGCTTTCATTGCTGCGTTGGAAGCAGCAGGACAATGGAATGTCAGAAATCCATTGGTTCATCACTTAAAATCTGGTAAGAAATGCTATGCCGTATTTTTTGAATAGAAAGGACTTGGCTTTCAGAAGTTGAAATTCGAGAAGACGCGAGCGAATGTGAACAATCGTTTTTGGAGAGTAACGAACATTGTTCATACAATGATAACGATGATAATGAAGAAATAGATGCAATGTTTGAATATATCCCACCATCTCGCGAATATCTCACAAAAGTAGCAGAATCCCTCAATATACTGCCCAACGTATCGTCCGTTATTGCTCAGTAAGTTGTTTCAACATACCAGTATAATAACACTTTGTTATTATTTTTTCGAACCCCTTTACACCGTGTTACTTTTTCTGCGCGTATTTTTATAATTTTTGGCGTGTACTATTATAATTTCAACCTCTTTGTCGAGCGTAAACAAACATTAAAACATGGGATTTTTAAGTAATCATTGAAACTGAAAATCATAATTTCATCACCAAGTAATAAGGCATTTAGCTCATTGGCGGTAACACAATCGTGTCGTAAAGTAAAGTAATACTTAGCGATACTCTGCGCTATGCTTCATAACGGACTTAAATACTTAACTTACGCACAGTTTACGAAACGATTGTGTTACCGGCCAATTTTCTTGTAAACTTATCTAAAAAAACATAGCGTATGTACTTTACCTTCGACAATATGCTCATGAACCGATGTAGTGCAAAGACTGAGAGGTACTTGATTATTGATGGCCAAAACAATAATAACATTGTGTTATTATACCCAAGAATACGGTATGCTGCTTTTAAACCTTGCAAAACCAAAAAACTTCAGTTTTGATATTTCCATGCTTCGCATTTTATTATTTTTAAAGTACATAGCATACTTTTAGGCTTGGTCCACAGAAAAATTTTGGAACGATATGGCATCCAATTGCTATTAGAAAAGTAGAAAATGATGGAAATTGTTTCTTTCGGGCAATATCCGTGCTATTCTTTGGATCGCAAAGACACTGTTGCGCATTGCGCGCTGCAATTACGCATTTTATTGACCAAGATGTCAACAAAAAAATATCGCGATATCTCGGCGGCGAAAATACCCACCGATATCTGTTAAGAAAGCGGATGCGCCATTACAGTGCTTGGGCGACGGACACCGAGATCTTGGCTACTGCCGCTTTGTACCGCTGTAACATTTTCGTCTTCGATCAAGTTAATGACCACCAGTACAAACAGTGGAAGTGCTACAATTCAAACATGTCCACTGGCGAAGCGATC
>JAQGAX010000978.1:0-12954 GCA_034698105.1 Plectus exinocaudatus
TTTTTTTAGGGGGGATGATCCCCTCCCTAAATCTGGTCCATCACCCCCCTTGGCCGACCCACCGTGCCCACCTCTGCATCAACGTTTTAAAGGAAGATCCTTATCATTTTGCATTATATCATTGAAACTTGAGTAGGGGAAACTGAAAAATCGAAATGGGGACTAAGTCGTACTGCCATCTCTGGGTTATCGCATTTTCAGATATAGTGCCACAGGGAACTTGAGTCTTAGCTAAAACTAATACCCCGAAAATAGAAAAAATTTGGCACCTGGGGCCGAAAAGGGACCGGGGCCAGCCCTGGGACCGATTTTTGAAGTATTTTGGGGCCGGGGCCGCCCACTGAACATCGCTGATTTTACGCGCAAGTATTTGCGCATAATTTATTTCCACGCAATAAGCGACGCTTTACAGAACAGCCTAACATTGGCCAAATGGCATTTTGCGCCATACAGTCTGATTACGATGGCGGATGGTACAATAACAAATGCGCGGGCCCTTTCAAATCTGTCTGCAAACGCAAGTTGTAGGCCGAACTCTTCCAGGAACAACTAACTTGTCTTCCACGAACACGACAAAGAACAGTGTGATATTCGTTTCAAATACGATTTAAGCATTTTTTATTGTTGTGTCCTCGCGTTCATTGCACCGTATTCCAATTTTTAAGCACTCTCTCTCTCTCTTATTTAATTATCCCTATTTCTCGAATGTACGATCAAACAATCATTTTAAATGTGTATTGCGTTTATTTAGAGCAAGAGAATATTTTACATCAATCTTTTTTTTTCTGAAAAATTCAAGAAAAACGCTCACAATGGTTCAAAAACACTTAGCGTTTTTCAGTTTTTTACTTGATCGAAAAATTCAAACACATATGCTTCAATTACTTAGAATAAATATGGTTGATTAGCTAGAATTAGGTTGATAAATATATGCTACGCATATCGCACTGTGATCAGCTTTTGAAAAAAGTCAGGATTGTGTTGCAGCCTGAGTGGATTCAGGTCGTTGTTATTTGGCTCTGAATATTAGCGCGATGGTCGCTTTCCTGTTCAAAGGGAGCAACAGCAACGCCCCGCCGGTCAGTCCGGGCGGGTAACGAAGAATCCAGCACGGTCTCTATAAGCTCAACGCGAGACAGGTGCACATCATTATTCATCAGCGGATAATGCACGCATCAACCCCTAGCGGGTAGAAACACAAAGGTCGGCTGGTCCAGACCTAACTGGATAAGCTCTACAGCCAGCTCTACAACAGCTTGCAACCAAAGGGGCGCCATGTCAACCAGAGCGAAATAGTCAAGCGCCGGGGCGCCCGATGGCATGGCACGGCTTTGCATAGGTTACTTGACGACGAATGAAAGATAGAAAGGAAAATGTTACTGCCAGCGAATTTATTTTTTTAACTTGCGGGAAAAACCTGAACCCCCCATTTCCGACACCTGTTACATGTATGGATTGCACAAGTTTGTCTTACCTGTCTTGTCCCCTTTCAATTTTAAAATAAGCTTTAGCGGAAAATCAATTAAAAAGCAGACTCATCTCTGTAGGGCAAGACAAGCGAGAGAGAATAATCTCAATTCACTATGCTGGCGTTTTTTTAATTATCTGCCTTGCGCATTCTCGTCCGTCCGTCTGTTCGCGCACCAGAGGAGCCGGGCAGAAGGTTCCAATTTAATCTTTTCGTGCATCAAGGGTTCAGTTTAATAGCAGAGCTCGTGGTGCGAACGAAATTAAAAAGTCCGGGGAAGGAGGTAATCTAATTCCAATGCACAGTCGTATCCGATTTCGCTATTCTGTGATGTTTTTTGGTCTTCGATCGTTTTCATGGAGAAAAGGGTTTAATAGCCCACCTTGTTTCTGTTAGGGGAGAACTACCTTATCCTAACTACAGTTCAGAAATAGGTAAGGTCATGGGCATGGGCCTATAATTAGGTATGGCTCAGCGGTCGGCTAGGGGTTTATTTGCTGCGTTCGAAAATGTCAAAGTAACCTTCTCAAAATGTCGAGCACCCATTACTGCGAACCTGGTATTCCCGCCTTTTTAATACTCAAACACTGAACCTTAATAATAGAATATATTTTGCAACTAATCGAAAATATACAAAAACAGTGTAACTTACAGTACAATATGGGTATAATCGCAGCTTATAATATTTTATAAAATTTATATAAATTTATATTAAATATATTAAGTTTTAAATTTTAAATTTTCGAACGTCGAATGCGTGTTATGCACTGTGAAGTAATGCAATTATTGCTTATGAAATCTGCTTAGCCAAGCTACTTGCGGTTAGTAAATGCGTAATAGACAGAGGTTCATTTGTTCTGATCGCCTCGTTCTTTTGTCGCATCTACCTGTTTTTAGGAAGCAAGCTTCGCACCAGTTCTTAACTTTTCTACAAATGACCATCACTTACGTGCTAGATGTATCTTCTTCCAAATCGCGCAGTTTTATGAAGTTGTTACTGCGCTGGCGAGGCAGTCTATGGAAAGCAGTTTGGAAAGAGCTTTTACTCTGGCTGACATTTTACTCGATTCTCAGTCTTATTTACCAATCCGCGCTCACAAGCCAGCAAAGAGAGTGAGGTTCTATCCTGACATGGGCACCGGTTTGGGCTTGGGGGGTTATAGTCGACTGTCTGCGTGGGTTATATAACCCCCCAATAGCATACCTGTAACAGAGGTCCGAGGTCCGGGGGGTCTGACCGGTCCGGGAGGGGTAGGCGCTACGGTACTTCGTGTCGGGATTCCGGCGCGAATTCAAAAAAACGTCAAAAATTTTTTCGCTACTATGTGGCGAAAATGTTTTTTCCCGGCCGGAGGGGGTGGACCCCCCCAGATCCCCCCGGTTACAGGTATGCCCAATAGGATGACGGTTATATAACCCCTCCCACGCCCCTATCTGGTTCTATCTAAATTTGACCTAATAAATCATTTTTAGAATTTTATGATAATAATTTGCATGTTTAGAATCTTTGAAAACGTTTCTTCATATGCCAAAAAGTTTGCTGACCAAATCCCAATTACATTTATGCTGGGCTTCTACGTCGCCTTGATCGTTAATCGATGGTGGGACATGTTCAACAATATCGGCTGGATTGATGAGTACGTTTTCTAAGAAATTGCTCAAACTGATGGCTATGAGACCAAGGAGCCCACTAGGGCCTATTTTACTAAAGGGTAGTCGCTGAGATCATACATGTAACAGATGTCGAAAGTGGGGGTTCAGGAAGAAATTTGCATAATCAGGGTCAAATTATCACAATCAGGCCAATTTATATTGGTGGGAATTTAAAAATTTGAAAATTTTAGGTCAATTTCCAGGGGGGTTCAGGTGTTTTTCTCAGATTGGAGGGGGTTCAGGCATTTTTTCCCGAGTTGGGGGTAACCTCCCCAGCCTCCCCCACCTACTTGTATGGCTGAGATCAGTACTGAGCTGGATGCGTCTCATGCCAATGCCATAGATATGAGATCAGATATGACCGAGATATGACTTAGCCAACTGGGCACTGATCTCAGCGTTTGCCCTTCAGCTAAATGGACCTCACCTTTACGTTTTCAGGGCTGCACTGCGCTTAGCCGCTTTCGTTCCTGGAAATGATGACCAAAGACGAATGGTGCGAAGAAATTGTATTCGATACTTGGTGCTGTCCCAAGCGATGGTCTTCCGTGAGATCAGCACGCCGGTACGCCAACGCTTTCCAACGGAAGCAACGTTGATTACAGCCGGTAATTGTCCTATTAGCGGGTTTTTCCGAATATCCGTCCCACCCGAAATAGCTTCTTTTCCTTTTAATACAACAGCCTCTACCCCTGGGACAGGTTATGAGAATTGGTGGTATTGAAGCCAAGTGGTGACCGCTTATGTCTCTGTCTGTACCATAATCTGTCCTGGACTGGGAACTGTTGTATTAAAAGGAAAAGAAGCCATTTGGGGAAGCGGTTTTTTTTCTCGGAAAAACCCGATACGTGAAATCATGGGTGAAGCCGACGTGGTTGCATCCTGGGGACCAAGCACCATAAACTTAGAGGTACAGATAAAGGTTTCCTTTACCAACCTCATGAATAGCAGATAGATAATTGACACTTAGCTCATTCTATTGTACTTCCTCCTGTAAGCTTTAAATGTGATTCTTGAAACTTTGCGCTGAGCTCTGCTATCATAGGTTTAATGACCGAGCCGGAAAAAGCGGCTATGGACAGCGTTGTTTCACCACACACAAAGAATTACTTGCCTATTCAATGGGCGATGGCTATTCTCCGGCAAGTAAAAGACGAAGGACTTATTCTAAAAGATTTATACGATGTAAGTGGGTTAAGATTTTTTCTGTTGTAGTGTTTGCTCCTTAAAAATTTATCAATACATTTAGAATTTCATTTATGATGGAATAAAATATATTAAATCCTAATCGTTGATATTCAGTTGCAAACGCGCAAAAGTAATTTCCACCTTTACACAACATCATAAAATATGTAATTCAAAAATAAGATGACAACTTATGTATTGGAACTTTTGTATGTATTGAATGATAGAACTGAAAGCTCAGTTATACCTTTAAAATATGATCACTAGCTTCAAAATCTGTTTATATATAGTAGGAATTCACAATTTCTAATAATGCACCAAAAAATGGTGAAAAATCGTGTCCTTTACTGAATAGTATCTAATTAGCGATGGCTAACAAGACGGCACTGTGGCCGAGGGGTCTAAGAGCGTCGGCTCGCGGCCACAAGGTCGGGGGTTCGACCTCCAGCAGCGTCGTCCCCGGTGTCAGGCCTGCGACAGCCGACCGAGGAGCACGTATCGCATTATGAGGGTCGGAAAACCCGAAAAAGCTGACCCCACGACATAGCGGGAATAAACAGCTTCAGAAAGTTTTTTTAGCGATGGCTAACAGAAGCGTTAATTTTTCAGAAACTGGAAAGCTTTCGTTGCTGCCTTCACAAATTGTCCAGATACGACTGGGTCCCGATCCCTCTTGTTTACACTCAAGTTGTGTTTCTTATTGTTCGTAGCTACTTTCTGACAGCACTGATGGGTCGACAGTGTATTGATCCAAGTGGTGATGAAAGAAGAAAAGAGTTGGATTATAAGGGCCCGGTATGTCTACCAATTTGTAAACTTTAAATAAAACAGACTTAATCGGTGGCTGGTCACTAGTCTAGGCTTTCAATTTCAAACCCGCTAATTCTACACCACCATTACAGTGAAACTTAATTTTTAAATTTGATTCCAGGCTGACTATTATTTTCCAATTTTGTCAATTATTGAATTTATTTTCTACGTTGGATGGATGAAAGTTGCTGAAGCGCTCCTCAACCCGTTTGGCGACGACGATGACGATTTCGAGGTCAACTACATGATCGACAGAAATTGGCAGGTAAAAATGTTTCTCCGATTGTTTGTTTGCTTGCTTTTCTTAAAAAACTACCGTATTTTTTTACTGGAACGGTAGCGTAGGATACGTTATATGAACTGTTGAAGCTGCTCATTTGTACAATTTGACTATGAACAGGAATCAAAATTCAAGGTAGTTTGTAGGTTTGCTTATTTTTTTCGACCGGTCCAGTGACCTTCCTGTCCAAGCAGACCTCTAGACCTCTCTGTTCGATGGTTAGCTACAGTAATCTCTTTCTAAATTCAGGTGGGATTAACGATCGTTGACGACGCTAATGAAAAGGTTCCTGTTCAAGTGAAAGACAAATTCTGGGAAGATAAAACACCAGAACTTCTTTACACAGAGGAAACAGTGCATCGTCCAGATAATCCGCTCGTCGGATCGGCGGTCGAAATCGACCTACCGTAAGAATCTTTTTTGACTTTATGAGTTATTAACCATTTTAACTTGTGGATAGATATCTTAAGGGGAAAAAAGTCACTTATTTTGATGGCAGAAAAGAGGAGATCAAAATGTCGTAAATTGGCGTAATTATCCTTTTACGCAACAACAAAAACAGATGTGTCGGATTTGTTATACTAACCTAACTCAAAAGCTATTTTTCGTAGGGCTGCAAAACAGGAAAAAATACGAATGTTTCGAAAAACGTTAACAATGCGGACGACGGGTCGCAGCGGTTCTCATCAATCGGATGGAATTTTGTCAGCCGAAATGCCGTCGACGCCAAATCGTCAATCCAAAAGGATTCTTAAAAGACAATTCAGTCAAGAATCTTTGAAGAGCCCACCGTTTTCACCTTCTGCAGCTGCTGAGAATGGAGATTTGTCTCCTCCTTCGCACCGCTTCACCGCTTCAGATACGGATCGAAAGCAGCTCTCTACAGACTGGAAGAGCATCCCCTCGCCCATGACGAACTCAGAAGGTGAATCGGATGGCCTTTTGTCTTCCAAAACGCTCGAGGTAGTATCTGAGGAGGAAGAAATCGACAAAAACAATCAAAAAGTCATTAAACAATCGGTTATCAATCAACATACTTCGAACGAACACGACCAACATTCCTCTGTGTATTTGTGATGTGAATCGTATTGAATTTGGAAACCATTTCAAAATTTCAACAATCGCTTGATGAACCACTTTCCTTTTGTTCATCAATTTTCATTCCAGACTGGACCTTCTACGGCAAAATGTTAAGCGAACCAATATTTTTGTTGCTATCAGTATCACGCTTCCTGTTTATCTACAGTATGCTAACGTGAAAGAGTTTCGTTCCAGGAGGCTGAGTGGCCAAAGATGAGAAAAGATAACGCGGGTGCCGCGGCTGTAAAGTTTTCAGTTTGCCACCTTGATTATTTTTTATGCTGTACAATGTACATCATTTAATATCAGAAGTGATAAATAATTGAATAAAATGAGACACTTTCAATCCATAATATATGGGTATCGCGAAGATCACAGATAACTTATGATCCGTTGTCCAGATTTATGCCTTACTAACGAAACAGCAGTGAAGCTTATGTGTATGCAGTAGCACTGCGGAAACAACACCGTATCAATTTCACAACACATTTCTACTCTTATAAATGTCAAAACGTATCAAAACCAAAGCCAGACGTTTACTTCTTTCTTCGTCCTAACCCGAGCAAATTTTCCAAACTAACGTAGCCAGGGTGATTTTCTTGACCACCATACGAAGTGTAGCCAGAGTAATATCCATACCCATTGCTGTACCCATAACCATTACTCCCATAATTGTTACTGCTGATACCATTTCCCCATGTTCCCGAGTTGAGGCCAAAGTGATCACCGAATCGTCGGCGAAAACCAGAATGAGCTCCGAGACTTCCGCCAGCAGCCTGGGAGTGATCGAAAATTAGAAAAATCGACAGGACAAAGAATATTATTTTCTTCATTTTCTTTTTCTTTTCCTTTCAGCCGACCTGTGACCGTAAGTAACCTTAACGAGTAAGTAATCTCCTCTACAATTTCGCATCGCTTATATATGATACAGTACCGGATGGAGAACAAACAAGTTTCGTTCCATGACGAATGCAATTGGCCAATTGATTCTTTCGATTCTTGACCTCTTGAACATATGGTACACTGTAGGTAGCAGAAGTCCTTGCCGACGCATCGCCAGATTGGTGATGAACTTGGCAATTCCCTCAATCGACTCGACCTGTTCGCGCAAAAAGTGATCCTCCAAGAAATCACTCATCTCCAAAAGATATCCTCATTATCAGGGCCGCGCCATGGCTCTGGAGCTACCCTAGCGTTTGATCAGGATGAGAGATAGACAAAAAATTTGCGTAATTATTTTGAGTGCTTGAGCAAAAAATCTCTTTATACAGACAGACGGGGACAAAAATTTCTTCGTTCTCGGAATCTGGGGCCCTCAAAACCATTTAGGCCAGGAGTCCGAGGCCACGGCCTCATTAGCCTCAGTGACGATGGGGCACTGCTTTGAATAATGCGAATTTGATCGGACAAATAAATGTCGGTGTTTGGTGTGAGGACTGATATGAAAAATCCGCATTATCAATAAGCGTTCAATACCCAACAACGATCGTGCTTCGTTAAAGTTAAGGTATGCTGTCATTCATAGTGAATTGTACGAGAAGTGTACCAACATCTATTACTATCATTGTACGCAGACGTGTACCTTTACATGCTCAGCAAAGATCAAGAAAACTTGTCAGCAATTTGATTCATGTAATCTTCGGTCATAAAATCGATATCAGTTGAATGTGATTCTTGATCCCAACCCCCAACCCAGCTGAGCGGAACAAATTCGGTTGCATCACCAATGCAAACTGGAATAACTCAAGGATACATAGCTGACCCGGATTCTTAACCCTCCTTAACGGATTAAAAGTCATACACGAGCGCAAAGTGAACCGACAAATCTGCAAACATACGTGGGCGCAAGAGAAACAGACTCGAGGATCGCTTTACTGTGAGGCAAGACCATGCACTTCCAACAACGATTGGTTAGTAAGTTTTTCGAGGGTTAGCGCTGCTTGAAACGCCTCCAGCGCTGACCCCCACTCGTCTTTCTCTAGCTTTGAAAAGACGTCATTTATTTGTGTTGCTTGTATTTGAAGACGAATAAAATTGAAGGCTCCATCTCTTAGTACAAAGACTTCTAATCGGATTGGATAAACATAAGACGTAGACGTGTACCTTTACATGCTCAGCAAAGATCAAGAAAACTTGTCAGCAATTTGATTCATGTAATCTTCGGTCATAAAATCGAATTTTTATTGTCCTGCGACTTGAATTCAGGTGAACTCCGTTTAGCTCCCTCTACACATGACATCATTCACGTGACACATTCGTGATCAAAATTTGGCGAATTGTTCTGTATCAGTTCGACCGACCGACCGCCGCGACTATACACAGCACGTTACGTGCAGAACCGAAGATTGGCAAAAACCGCACTGTTGTAATGTCAGTTTTCGTAGTCTGCACGTACACAAGAGTTTGAACGTATCTTAAGGTTGCGAGATGGTTTATTCATTTAATTGGCTAAACGAAAAAGTTTTCTTTCCGCAGTATTACTATTGACCAGTATTGGTAAATACAAAGGCGGCAAACGATGCTCTGTCATCCTGTCTAGCGCAAAGGAAACAATACAGTTGTCTTTGAAACTTCTGCGAATGGACGTCGCACATGCAAATCGTATCGAACCCTGTCGATAAAATACCGTTTGAACATAATTTTCCCGTTGCAAATCTTTGCAGAAAGCATATTTTGAACTCGAAGCGTATCAATATTGAAAAATATCGCCTGATTATGCTAATTTTTCAAATTTTCGGTCGATTTCCAGGGGGTTCAGGTTTTTCTCGGGTTGGGGGGACTAAGGTAGCCCCAAGGTACCCCCACTTACATTTATGGTTCAAAGTACTGGATAGTAAGTAATAATCGTTCACATTGCGTGTAATAATAATTGTGTAATTGTACATGTATATGTATGAATACACATGTATATGTATATATTTAACTGTATATGTATGCATAGCAAATTTAGTTTCAAATGCTGGCCTTCTTTCAAGCAGACTTAAAAGTCAACCTCAGTGAAACAGATCAAATATACGGGATGTCCAAAAAGACATTCCTTACATTTTTAGGACCCAATCTATGACTGTATGTTTACCAGAAAATCACGAGGCCGGATTAATTTTGTCAACGTGTAATACCGAAATAGATGTTCCCAATTTTCGATTCCGTCCTGTCTGTCTGCACAGATCCGTCATCTTCAGGCCAAAGCAGAGTATGAAGTGGCGTGAAGGTGCGTTGCTTGCCTGAGGGATCGATGTTTGATCACGAACCAAAGTATCATCTTGCAATCTGATGGTACGTTCATAAACCTGTGTACGTGCGGACGGCGAAAAGTGACTTTGAATAACAGCGCGGTTTCGCCAATCTTCGGTTCCGCACGTAGCGCGTTGTGTATGGCAGCGGTGATCGTACCGATACAAGACATTTGGCTAAATTTCGATCACGAAAGTGGCACGTGTACGAATGACGTCATGGCCAGGGGGAGCTAAACGATCTCCTGAATTCAATTCTGAAGGCAATATCATACGATTATTTAAATTTAAACTTTTTATGAGTTTTGAAGCTTTTGCACAAACAAAATCAGTAGAAGAAATGCGAATTCCGTGACTTACAAAAGCTCGTTATTGCAAAATACAGGACCGAAGATCACGTGACTCAACCACTGACAGGTTTTCTTGACCTTTGCAGACAGTACAAAGGACACGTATCTGCCGCTTTTGCTCACTTGCGTTTCCCATCTTGCTACTGTCCTGCAGAGAACCCTATCGGACCTGATTCCTTCCCTTCCTCTACCGTACCTTAAATTTTTCCTGTAAATCCAACAAATTTGGAAGACGAAGATGAGCCAAGCAGTGTCTGTGGTACGCCAGAATTTTTCGGCTGAGTCTGAAGCCGCCATAAACAAGCAGATCAACCTCGAGCTGTACAACAGCTATGTCTACTTGAGCATGGTAAGGATTGAATTTGATTCATGTAATGTAGTATAAATTTGTTTATTTAGTCTCACTACTTCGACCGCGATGATGTGGCACTACACGGAATCGCTAAGTGGATGAAGAAACAGTCGGATGAAGAACGTGAGCATGCAGAGCGCTTGATGAAGTATCAAAACACACGCGGAGGGCGCATCGTGCTTCAAAATGTTCAGGCAAGTAGTTTGTGGCGTGTTTCGGCCCTTTGCATCATATCATCGTATTATTAATGAATGAGCATTGGTTAGCGTACGGTATGATTCCGCCAAAAGTAACTTCATAACTACATGTTGTTGAGCCATTCCTTTTTCTTAAGCTTATTCTGGCGGCGAAGTTGAGGGAGATGTACCCACTTTTACTCGATTTTCAATGCAAGAAACACGAATAAATTACAACTTTTAGAAACCTGAGAAAGATGAGTGGGGATCGGCGTTGGAGGCGTTTCAAGCAGCGCTAGCCCTGGAAAAACTCACGAATCAATCGTTGTTGGAACTGCATGCTGTAGCTTCGCAGCACAGCGATCCTCAGGTTTGTTTTTCTTGCGCCCCGCATTTACAGATTTTCGGTTCACTTAGCGTTGGTGTGACTTTTAATTCGCTTGGGAGGGTAGGAGTCCAGTTTGTGTGTAGCCTTATTTGTTCCGGGTTATCATATGTTGGCGATTCAACGGCGAATCAGAATAGTCTAATTCTGGTTGGATAATCACATGAGGAATCGTTATTAGATGACATGCTAATAATAGATGATGACGGTATACTTATCGTGCACTTCACATTGAGTGCCAGTATATCTGACCTTCATTGGAGCACAAATCAATGTAAAATACTTGAACCAGTAGTCATAACGAGGAAGTTTTTTGCAGATGACCGATTTCGTGGAGGAACACTATTTGAAAGAGCAGGTCGAGTCGATCGAGCAGATCGCCAAGTTCATCACCAATCTGAAGCGCGTTGGCAAGGGCTTGGGCGAGTACATGTTCGATAAGGAACAGTTCGACTGAACATTCGCATTCGTCCTACTACGCTTGCATACAAAGTAGAACGACTACACGAGAGCACAGTTGTCTAAAACGATTTACGATCTGTGCATTGTAAATTTATTATTTTATGTAGTAATACAAGTATATTGATAATTTATGTTTGCAATTACTGTAGATGTTCATTGTTGAATAAAATAAAATGGTAAGCAAAACCGCTGCAGAAACTGTACCAAGCTCACCAGAACTTTTAATTACTGAAACAAAATCAACAAAAATGAATAGAAACGTCAGCACAATCAAAATTTGAGATAAAAGCGAAGAGTTTCATTTGTGTGCTGCAAAATGAGTGCACTAGAAGGAATCGAGATCACACAGAAAGCTTCCATTTCAATTGTTCACAGCTTCTAACCAGAAGTTACGAATCACCACACTGGATTATCTCGTAGAGTTTGTTTCAGTCAAACACTGTTCATGGCCTGGCTGAAAAAATATTGAAGAAAAGCTGAGAGTATATTTTCGTGCTGTAAAACATCTGAAAACGGATGTTTCGATCGAATCGGATCCGTTGAACAAAAGAAGCAGACGCACGTGTTTTATATTGTCAGCAAAGATCAAGAAAGCAAAATCGAAATTTGGCGAATCAGTTTGTATCTGTTCGACAACCGATCACCGTTTATTGCCTTCAGATATGAATTCATGTGTCTCAGACATGAATTACCTCTCTCTGATCACGACGTCATTCTCATGCTTCTTGATCTCGATCATTTACCTCCTTCGTGTTCGAAATTTGGCGAATTGTTTTGTATCAGTTCGACCGACCATCGCAACATAAACAACTCGTTACGTGCAGAACCAAAGATTGGCAATAACTGCACTGTCGTTATGTCAACTTTCAAGTCAATTCGCAATCTGCACGTACACATGGTTTTTGAACGTACAGTAGCATCATACTGCGAGGTGATCTCTTGGTTCCTGTTCAGTAACCCGCCCCTGATCCATCACCAATCCCTCAGGCAAACATAACGTACCTACACGCCACTTTAAACTTTTGGTCTAGTCTGAGCAAAACCTTTTCTACGAACGCAACCTCAGCAAGAAGTATATCGCAGGGAGCATTCTGTTTTTTTACTGCAATGATAGCATAAAATTATGAAAGATTTATTTATTTATTAAGCTGCTCTAGGAATTGAACTTGACAAAGCAGGTTTTGCCCATTAAAAATTATTACGGAGTTCTTGCATTAAAAGTAGTTTTTAATTAAAAGAAAGTGTGCAGTTGCCGAAATTTCTAAAAATTTGCACTGAACTTGTTAAATCCCCTTGAATTTCCCTGAAGCGCTAAATGTTCTTCTTTTCTACCTCTGTTATTCTACCTCAGTTAAACAAATCAAAATATAAGTGATGCCCAAAAAGATGAACCATACATTTGGCACCCAATCTGTGATTGTATGTTTACCAGAAAATCACGACACCGGATTACTTTTATCAACGTGTAATACCGAAAATAGATGTTACCCAATTGTCGATTCCTTCCTGTCGGTCTGTAC
>JAQGAX010000979.1:0-12949 GCA_034698105.1 Plectus exinocaudatus
CGAATGCAGAGGCTGACGACGAGACGACGAATGTCGTCGAGCTGTCGTTGCTCGTTAGCGGCCGTCTATGGCTGGCGGTCAGTGCGGCGGAAGCTGCAAGCGAGCTCAAGTTAGTCTCATTCGGTCGTGACGCGCCTTTCAACCGGTCATCGAAGTGAGAATTGAGCGAAGGAAAATAATCTAATTTAATAATTGTCAGTCGGACACCCGATCGCGCACTGCGATATTAGCCGGTCGGCGATGGCGCGCAATGGACGGCTCTCAGCGAGGTCGTCTGGGCGACCACGGAGTCTCCTCCGTCATTGGGGATATTGCCTGCCGCCGTGACGGCATGCGAGCGCGGGCAGAGGCGCCGGATAGGAAAAACTGCAGACATGAGCGGTGGCGCCGACTTCTTCTAGCCGCATCCGTCCACTGCCACGTCGCCCAACAGGACGACATTACTGAGCCGGCCGAGCATTGATTGCGCACTCTCATCCATCCAGCCACATCCATGGGCGACTGCCCCGACCGACCTCTTCGGCCCTGCCTGCGGCAGCACTGACGGCCGATCAAACGCCGACAATGGACCGCCGACCGCGTCAAACAAACGGAGCGCCACATTTCCCATCGGCTTGGTGCCGTGCAAGAGAAAGAGAGTACGGCGCAACTGCCGAGTGTTTAGCCAGTCAGCCAGTGACTTGCGCAGCAGGACACCCGTCGACCTTAGTGTTTGCACAGATTTCACGCAACACTAGCTCACAAGAGACGTTCGGCGACAAGGCCAGATTGTCCTCTGTGTGCGGCGCAATTTGCAATTGAGCGATATACGGCGACTACATACGGCTGCGCGCAGTTATCGACGATGACGACCGCGACGGACGGGCGGAGCGAAAGCTCGGCGGACGGAAACGAACCCGGCTGTGACGAAGCGTCCGATCCCGCGCCGTCCGCGAGTTTGGCCAATGAGCGCTGGGCGCTGGAAGCGAAGGCGCACAGCATGAAACACGACGCGCGCAATTGCACCACCTCGAAGGGTGCGCGCTGAGCGCTCCTTATGATCCCTCCAGGGAAGTATTGAGTATCGTAAACAGCGCCAAGTGATAGCCGCTGAATTTGCAGCTAATGAGCCGCGCAGACCGGACGCCGCATACGGATGAATATCGCATTTGAGCCGAAACTAGCTCGCGGGGGAGCCAGCTGTCGACGCGCGCCTCTCTACGGCAATATGTGTTTGTCACCGAAGGCCAGCCGAGCAGCACCAATAATCGCCTTGGCCCGGCCGAGAGATTGCGGAATAGAGCGGCTACATGGCCCAGGGTGTGATTTTTCACAACACGTTGATGACTCGTTATAGCAGGCCATCAATCACTGGGCTTAAAGGAGATCGCGAACGCTCTCCTCGGGCATCAACAACACGCGATCGGAGCGCTCAGAAGCGGCGGCAGCGGGTGCAGTGGCCTGGCGGGCCATCGGGTGCCAGCGGGCGATAGCCGAAACAAGCGGCGCGAATGAAAATTGCCGCTTTGGGCCCATTGTCCTCACCGTCGGCTATTGATTGAACACATTTGCGAGCGACGGACGACTTAAGTGGACGGAAGTGGGCGCGCCCAATCCCTCCCTGACCAATAGATCGACTAAAGATTTCCGTCCGTGGGTGGCGACCGGGCGCGACCAAACACGACCTAAGACCTCATTAGGTCCGCGGGCTGGAGGGAGGGACGCGATGCCCTTGTTTGCACAGAGGGTGCAGGTGTCGCCCCATCCGACATCCGACCACCGACACGGCGGCTAATCTGATACGCCGCAGCCACTGCAACAGCTCGGGACGCAGCGAGTGACAGCGCCGTCATCGGCAGTCGCGCGCGAGTACGGCCGTGATGGGCGGCTGTGACGGGCATTTCCTTTGAAGTCGAGGTTGGCGGTGCGCCTCGTTATCCAGCCATATCGACGCATATTGCCCGGCCGCCCGCCGGTTTCCGCCGATCGCAACTGTGCAGCGATCGGCGCTGACCGCCAGAGCCTCGGCCCGCCAGATTTACGATCATACGAGTTGACGACTTTCGCGCCTCCCAAACGACATCCGCCCCAGCCGTTGCTGATCCATTCGATCCGATGCCACACTACTCCGATGCCAACCCAATACTACTACTGCTACTACTACTACAAATGCTGCGATGCCACACCCTATAATACACTCGTATATCATTGTTAGCGACGGACAATTTCTGTGCAAGTTGTTGCGCAAACAGCGAATCAACTCGATAAAAATTATCACATAAAACAGGTTGTGCATAACGAATATACCATTTAACCAACAATCATTATGCGGCAATAATTAACAATGATGAACATGAGACGAACAATGCGCAAAACGTACAAATATCACAGGTGCAGTACACGAAACCAAATACTCGGTCTGCTTCAATAAATATCGCATTAATTCATAAGAGCAGATGAGGCATGCTCAATTAACAAGGTCGACATATGCGTGCATAGATGGTTTTTGTAATCAGAATTCAGTGTCGATGAGTTGTCGAGCCGCTTCAATCTGAGGGACGTCCCGCTGTAATGCGATGCGCTGGAAGAAGATGGGGCAGTCGGTGGATACGCACGCGATCCGCTCCACCTGCGTTTCACACGTGCACGCCAGACAGATGCGCTGGACGGCGGCGCGACGCTGCTCGAATACGGCCGCCTTATGCTGCAGTGTGATGGCGGTGGCGCCCGCCCTCGCCGGCTCCAAACAGCGGTTGCACAGTTGACGTACAGACAGTTCGCCGCACAGTGCGCAGTGCTTGCTCGCAAAAAACTGCGATAGAGTGCGCTGGCCGCCCCGACGGCGCGGCTTCTTGTCCTCGGACGGCTGCCAGGCGTCGATCCGCATGCGCCGCGGCATCGACTTATACCAGCGGAGGGCGTTGGCGCTGTTGCTGACCAGCGTGAGAGCCCGATTCAACGCCGGCACGATCTGTCCGGTGATGTAGTAGGGCAGGTTCAGGCGAAGCGAAGGATTGGTGAGCAGTTGATGCGGCTCGACGACGCACGAGATGAGCGTGGCGTTCGGACTGCCCGCGACGATCACATACTGCACTCGTTCATGACTGCGCGGCTCGGCGCGAGGATCGCGTTCAGTTCGCTTCCTGAAAAGCCACCAGCATGATGACTGCTTGTTCTCTGCCACCCAACCTGGCTATTGTCAACGCCGGTACGCAGGCACGTTCGCGGTAAGCGCCACGACCTCGATACTCCTTGGCGAAGATGAAGTCCTGCACGGACACAGAACCGCGCAGAATTCGTGCAAACTGTCCAGTAACGTAGGCGCGAACGGGATCGATGGCGCCATTGTGATCGAAGAGCAGGCGAAGCGTGCGGTCGAGAATCTGCAAACATTTTCTACTTCTTTTCAATTCCGAGCCAGGTACCAATGCCGAAGGCGTTCACCTTCACCACGGCGGGGCAAGTGTCTCTGCGAACAGTCTCGATGCCTTTCGCATCGAACTTGGGCTCCTTCTGATCGCGACTTTCATAGGCGTAACCAACGTAGCGCTTTTTTGTTTCCAGCAAGCAAGGGTAGAACACCTTTAAAGAAACAATCGGTCTTGCTCAAATTAGAGCCTACCGTACCTTTTCGAATTTCAGTTTCACAGGAGAGGGATTGGCGTCGGTGACGGCGGCAGCGATTTGCGCGCCGATGTCAAATGCTTGATCTTTGGTTTTGCCGCGCAGAAGAACAAACAGACTGCAATCAGTAAGTTGCTCAAAAACCGCTAATGAGCGACTGAGCAACAGCTGACTACCTGTCCGTGTCGCCGTAGACGACTCGACCGCCCCAGGCGGGAGTGTCGTGCACGAGTCGGATGGTCCGTTCGAGCGTCTCGCGGCCTTTATGCACGATCGAGTCGGCTATCTCGACGCACGGCATTCGACCACTCCAATTCGCCGAGGTGTAGCCGTAGGTGACGTTGGCGATCAGCTTCAACGCCAGCTGGCGAGCATCCAACAACTTCGTCAGCGCCTTTACGAAACATCAGTCTATCAAGCACACGCAAAACAGCGCAATCAATGATTACCGAGTCTTTCTTGTACATTGACATGCACCGTTTCACCATTATTCGCGTGCTGAGAATTTCATCGAGCATGCGAGGCAATATACCACGCCGAATGTTCGAAGAGACGAACGCAACGCCGGCTGGAGAAACATTATACTCTTTCTTGGCGATAATTTCTTTCAACGCCTTGACCGGAATATCGTATCCCACACAGCCAAGTGGCATCCGCGGCAGACTAAACGGAATAACGTCTCGGTGAGCACATGCAAAAGCCCAGTAGGTTACACCTGTCCATGTTGCTGATCTTCCCCAGACATGTCGAATAACAGTAATTGTAGGCAATGATCATGGAAGGATAGAGCGACTGAAAGTCGAGCACAATGACTGGGTCGGTGTAGAGTCGCGACTCGGGTTCCATTGTCAGCGCAATACACTCAGGCGCACACATTCTGCAAAAGATACGGTAATAATTGCTATTGCCACTAACCAAAGGATCTCCTCCCTTAGAAGATAACCCTCGAATAGAGACCTCTTTACCGGAAGACATTGCATAAATAACAATATGCAAACACGAATCAGGCGCAAATATCAAATATTCTGTTGCTTACCTATTTCTTTGCACTGGACTGGGCGAGGGCGCCATGAAGTTTTCCTTACGAGTCATGCGCAACATCATCGACTCCACACGAAACTGAATGACAATGTATTACGTAAGCATCGAAGATAGCCGTGACCAACCTGCGATCCTCTCGAAAGGACGTCGTAAAATTGAATGCCATAAAGTCGCGCCATTTCCGCAGTTCTGTTTAAAATGTCGCAGCGAGATATTATCAACAACTCCATTTCCACTTTCAGTCTCAAGAATTCCATCACTCTCCGTCTGCAATATCGGTCTCTAAATCAGGGAATAACAGCCACCATGATGTACAAACCTGAGTTTTGCATTGTCGCCGTCGAACCATTGGTTCAGCTGGTCGAAAGAGTAGTCGGGACAGCGGCGGTGCAAAAGGTGATAGGCAACTGACGAGAAGGTGTAGGAGGTTAGCGCCATTTCGTGCCGCAAAATCCGCCACAGATTCAGTACGACACGACCAGCCAGGTGAACTTCGGCCAGCGACCACCAGTGATCGGCATTGTTGAATCTATTTTCTTTTGACGAGCCTAAATGATGCGATGCTTCAAACGTTTCCGATTCTGATTTTAAAAAAGCCATTACTTACCTGGTACACGAGAGATTTTTGCGCAAAGCTCGATTTGTAGGGCGGCCGCTCGTTCCAGAAAATAACCCCAGGAGAAACGCTGTATGTCGAAGCCCAACAATATGTCCGGGTCATGCCTAAGAAAGAATTAAGAAATCGTCGAAAGAGAATGCAATACAGCGGCGTCACTTACTCGATAACAATGTTGGCCGTTCTTTCGAACAACTCGTTCTCGTTTTCAACTACCACCACAGCATTCCAATCAATCAAACCAAAAACTGAGCGGTACTGAAACGAATAACGTTATTTTAAGAGGATACAAACTACTAAAAAGAAGAACGAACGTTTTTCGCGACCACTGCATCAGTGGAAACGATGATGCAACCGTTTTCCGTGATGCCGTTTCGGCAAGAATCTTTGCAAACTGCGTAAACGACGGCGCAAATGGGATCCTGTGCAGGATCGGGGATGAAGCCCCTTCTTGAGCGGAAGTGCAGTTCGAGACTGAAGGCGCACAAGTGACGTATCTCCTGCAGTTTATTGGCCTGCTGCAGGTCGAGTGCCGAGCGATTAAAACCGAACGAATGTAACGGTGTAGTCACTCTCAGCTGCGAATCGCGTAGGTTAGTATTTCTTCTAGCGTACTGAAAAAGAACAGTGTTAATCATTGTTTTCGTACCGAAATAAAACCAGCCACCAATAAGTAACAGCAGATACCTGCATTCAGTATAGGTCAGTATAGGCCCTTCACCGCTCATCAATTTGCTCACTTACCGAATGTAAACAGTAGAATAACGTAATCGAATGGGTAAGCACCAACTAAAAGCTGCCAAATGACGGAGACGAGGACATGTCAAACGCCCGCGGTGAATCGCCGATTCGGGTGGTCGACGACACTTGCGCCGTCGGTGAGCCGATCGATCCGACCGGCGTGGCAGACTGTGCCGGCGTTGATGGCGAGTTGAGATAATCGGAGGACATGTAGGACACTCGTTGGTAAACCGGTGGAGACACGGGACGAATCTTGCGCGGTCGACCACGAGGACGTTTCGGCTTAATGTCGGCATCAGCGACTGGCGATCGTACGATCGGACGTCGGATGTGAATGCGAAACGGATTCATCTCAGCGCGACTTGACGACGACGGTGCGTTCGGCACAAACGAGGCAGAACCATCCGTAATGCCGACTGCCGGCTTCGGGTCGTAGCCAGCGCCGTCTTCCGCTCGATCTCGACTCTTGAACACCGCGTGCTTGCTGCTTCCTTCACGCAGCTTCAATTTGCGGGTGAAGTGCTTCAAACCCTGCTCCAGAGCAGACACTATCTTGGACACAGACTCTGGCTCGTTCATGTTCTCGAAGGCTTCGGGAATGGCTCGGGTGAGCATTTTGCACACTTCGGTCGTGTCGGGCTCGGCGTTCGATAGAAATCGGTCTTCGTTGTCATCTCCGGCGACCCTTCGACGCCGGTGCGTTGGAGTAGGAGGTCGATCAGACTCTTCATCGGACTGGGCCCGCATCCAGTCAGGGTCTCGTTCGCTGCTCCGTCCGCGCCGCTTCCGCCGGTCGTCATCTTCACTGTCGCTGTACATCGTCCGACGTCTCTTGAAGACCGTGGCAGATGAGCGACGTCGAATCAACAGGCGTTCAAAGTCGCTTTCATCTGAAACTGCCCTCGGCGGACGGCCAACGGGACGCCGTTGATGTTTCGATTTCATCTGCGTCTTGAGGACACTGATGACCGAACTGACGACCTGATTGGCGTCAGAGTGACCTCTGTGACTTTCGTCTAACACGAACACTTGACCGTTCGGACTGGTACGTCGTCGGTACAGCGGCGCCGATTGCTCGTCGAAACCCTGAATAGCGCTCACTGCACGCGCCGCTTCATCAGACGCCTGACGTCGCCTTCCGCTTCCAGGTGGTCGACCTCTGCGTGCTTTCGGCTCTTTTCTATGATCGTGCCCAAGGAACACTTGTATTTGGTGAATGACAGGAGCAGCGATGGGGATTTGTTCAAATGCCAGTGGCTGACCCGTTTCGTCGACGAAGTCCACCGAGCTGGCGATCGCATCTTGATATTCATCGTATGGGTACGTGCCTTCTAATTCGTGCGGCTGTTCCACATCGTCCAAGTGCTGCGCATCGAGATCTGCGAGACTCGGCTCATCAACTGCGACGACAGTCGTTGACGATTCTTCGAGCTCCATCAGAACGCGCTCAACATCGCACTGATGCAGATTCGCCAACACTGAATTCTCATCCCGAGCAGCACACGAATTCGGCGGTTCACTCAGAAAATCAGATTGCGGGATTGGCGACGGCTGATTACCAGCTGTCACCACAGCTGCAGAAGAAACATCGATGTCGGCAACCAGGTTCGGGAAAGGATCATTTCCGGAAGGCGATCGCAAAAAGGACGAGGAACTATGCTGGGCACCATCCACTCGATGAGGCAACAACCAGCCATCACACGTTGCGTCGATCGAATTTCCAGTTGATTTCAATGGCTCCGTTGGGATGGAATGCGAGCCAACGTCGTCCGCTTGACCAATGGTCTCAAGCAACGTCGTCCCTCGACCATCACTATCCAACCGGTCATCAGTGAGCATCGAGAGAGTGGTACCTTCAGCGGTCGCAACATTTTGACCAGATGCAGTAGGCCAAACAGCAGGCTCGCTTGTTTCCGCCGACAGTTGGTTACAAACATCGGCGGGCAGAATAGCACGAGCAAACTCATCGAAATTGTCAAATCCATCAAACAATGGCTCAGAGTCATACAGGGAAGAATGGGGCAGAGAATGAGCGACAGAGCAAGCAGAATGCGATGGTGCAGGAAGCGTTGAACATGGCGCAGAAGAGCAAAATGAACTCACGTTCAAGAAAGAATCGGTGCGGTCTGGAGTGACCCGCTCTGCTGTGTGATCTGCAGCGTCGGACTCGTTCATGACAGGCGCGGCCTCGGCTAGCACTGGAGACATCACTTCTTCTCTGGAGTCGACTTCGGCGCTCGGAAACTGCCAACTACCAGCAATTGACGTACCGCCACTTCCAGCAACGTCAGTAGCTGGTAACGGTTCATCAGCAGAAGCTCGTAGTATTGATGGCTGTTGATGCGATTTGAAAACCATATTCTCTGGCTCTTTTTCTCGATACATTTCGTCACTGAAAAGCATCTTCGTTTCTCGGTTTAATTTTTCATTTTCAACATGACGTGCTTCGACCAAGGCGTGTGCTGGAGCGAAACCGAACAATTCGGCATCACTGTCAACAACAGCTAGATCTTCAGCTGATTGATGTTCCTCAAATTCGATTACATTAATTTCTGCAGCAGAATTGCGATCGTTTTTACAGTCATTAGGAATGCGAAGGTTGCTGTCAACCATCGTAACTGGATTGTCATCAGCGCAATCTGTATGTGCTTCGTAGGCTGTCATATGTTCCGAAAGTTGATCAGGTTCCGGCATAATGGTTACGTTGTCGTGGTCGTCGATTAATTGAGCACACTGATTAGCAGTCTGAAATCGATGTGGAGATGTCGCATTCCGATCATCCAGGTTTCGGTTTGGGATCGTCTCGCTTTCGGTCGCACTATCTTCTTCCAGAAATAGATCCATATACAATGAACTTGAATCGCAATCTTCAGCAAAGGCATTCTCCAAGGAATTATTAAACTGTTCATCGCTTTGAACCGCCGTGGATTGTCCGTCCAAAGGGCCGACATTCTTTTCTAAGTCGACTGCCCTTGGTCCCTGGCGACGAGCAACACGTCTGGTCGTGCGAAGTGCGCGAGACTTGCGCGCACCGGAAATTCCCAAAGATTGCGAACCGGCGCTCTGTTCGCCTTCCGTTTCACCGCCTTGCTGTTCAAGATAGGCGAGGGCGCGCGAACCAACCGCTTGCCGAGTAGCGATCCATGACCGTACCTCACCCGGATCCGGAGGAGCGACCGTTGGAGAGAGCCAATGCTCAACATCACCGTCGGGCTGGGTCGACCGTTGCTCATCGAGTTCAAACGGAAAGTCGGGCGTTAGGGAATCATCGCAAGCTGCTTCGTGACGCTGAGGTTCTTGAGCAGTTTGTTCATGTTCTTTTTGGTTCATTAATATGCTAGATTCATTTAAATTTTCTCTATGGACGTCCATTGGCTTACTCGTATCAATGTTCGCATTTTGGTCGGAATAACGTGAGTCGCCTGGACCAATGTCGCCGGAAAGCATTGGAGCCAGAGATATAAATTCATCTTCTTCGTCTTCATAATTTGGTGTTGTTGATTTAGGGGATAAGGTAGCAGCCGTTAAAAATGCTGTTGACCGTTTCGCTTTATTTATTCTTTTCTTATGTTCGCTGCTATTGGCTGAGCGATGAAGATGCGAGCTGACAATATCAGAATGGGATGAATAATAGTCAACGAGGTTTGGCGGAATGGGATCAACGAGCAGCCGTTCGAAGCCGAAGCCAGAACAGTTGTCCGATTCGAGCGTCTGAGCGGTGACGGTCTGGTCGCCGAGGTGAAATGTTCGTCGGACGCGACGCTCGTCAGCTCGACAGACGCGAATGTGGACATCGTCGAGACAGAGCGGACGGTCGACCGCGTCTTCCAAGTCAAACTCGACAACAGTAGGGCTGTTGCTACCACTGCTTTTCTCTTTTTCCTCATCGTCCTTTTCCTTTTTTCGTCGCTTTCTTCCTATACCGATGCCCTCAGATTCGTCGTCATCGGCATCGCTTTCAGCATCGAATGTTTTGGTCAGCAAATTTAAAGTGTTCTTTGGATCTAATATGCAAATGGAATCGTCTGAATCAGAATCACTTGGATCCGTCTGAAAAGTTTGTAGTTTGAAAGTGGATACGAATTACTGCAACGACTTACTAAGTTAAAATGTAAGTCGAGTGGTTCAGTTTTAACAGCGAGTGGAGTGGAACTGCTAGCAATTGGAGGAGTCGATCCGAAGAGTAACTGATCTTCATCGCTAGTTGCGTCGAGAACGACATCGTCGTTTCTATTCGAGCAGAGCCCCGAAGAAGCATCCAATTCAGTCGCGATAGGCCAGTCTTCGGCGGCCGATGGGGCTGCCTGCTGGCCATCCGAAGAAATTCCAATTGTCCGAGAAAACGAAGGCCGCTTAAGCGGCGTGCGAACAGAGTCGCTGTCCAGTGAATCAGCAGCCACCTTCCGGTGCTTGATATTCCTGGTTAGCTCGCTGCGCGACTTGCCGTCTTTGATAGATCTTTTCTTTGGTGAACCATGGAGGACAGCGGTGGCGACCTGTCGCGGTGGACGGTAGCGAGAGACGCCGGGCGAACAATTGCTCATGTCAAGCTGAGGTGAAACGTTGAGACCAAACAGTGTGCCAGTGTCCTTGTAACTGCAATGGCAGCCGAATGTGTTCTTTCGGGCGGAGGACAGACTTGAACGAGTGAACGAAGGTCAGATCGCGGCTGCCACGTGCAAGTCTCAGCGATCAGCGCAGATCCTAATCGCGCCGCATCGGTCTGTGTACGGCATATCAGCGCCGCCGATCAAGCAGCCCAACCGACAAATAACCACGCGAAATGAGCCAGTGCCACCCTCGGGGTCGGAAGACACATTTCTCAGACATGCGCGATCCGATTGCTGTTTAGGCCCGGGACGACAGTGCGGTCGGTCGAAGATTACAGTGGTCATCATAAACAGCCTCTTCCCCTAGTGTTTCGGTGTGGTGCTGTCGGACGCAATTCAACATAGTGTCACTGACCTGTCGCTTTCATCTCCGCTGCACTCATCGTCGACACGAAAGGAAATAAGCTGCTGCGACATTTCAAGTTCATCCGAAATCGCCTGCAATTTCGAACAAAGTCAAAAGAGATTGTATGTAATATTAGAAGAACAGTCTCAAACACAGAATCACAAACAAAATATAGTAAATTTTTGCACTCACCTGGCCACCTTCATCGTCCTCATCGAGCGAAGTGTCGGCGGCGCCGGCGTCAATGCGTTGGTCATCGTGAAAGGTCGATGGAGTGCGGGAAACCACCGACTGAGCTGACGGCAATTTTTCCCTCGCTGCTGTTCCGTCGACGCGCGTGTCACCCTGCGCTTGAAGATCAGCCAGGATGTCGATGAAACTGTCCTGAGACGAGGCTGCAACAATTTCAGTACTGAATACATCCCATCACAATTAGCCTCTATCTACCATTAGCAAAGAGTGCTGCGTTATGAGTAACATCCATTACGACCTGTTCGTCAACTATAGAACTATTGAGCATGACGCCGAGCGAACCGGACGGAGTGGTGTCCGTCACAGCCATCTGCATTTCGCCAACTAAACTTTCGAGCGCATCTCGAAAGTGAGCTTCAGAGCCCGTCACTTGGGCATCATCAACTGATCGTCCTGCAAAAAAATTACACATTTATTGGAGTACAAATAGAAGTCACAGGATAGTAAATCTTGAACATATATTTTACAAAACAAAGTGTTTTGCTTGGGTTTAACCTGAAGCGTGATGTTCAAAGGGGAATGTATCTTTCTTGCGAGACTAGTCGGCATACCTCACCGGTAATTCTCAAAGTAATACAAATAATTCAATCAGAATAGATGCGATGCCTTGCGCGACGAAGGTAATGAAAATTCGCTCCAACACTCAGTGTTGAAAAAGCAAACAAAATTGAATCAAACTGAACCACCTTGAGAAGGAGGAAAATAATCTTCGAGTCGCTCACGACGAGCCGCACAACGCTGCCGTTCATCGCGCCATATGACGTCAAGTCCAGGATTTTGCACTTGACCTTAATTGATTCGATCAATCCATTTTCATGAGGCTTGACAGACTTACTGTCGGCGGCCAGATCTTTGTTGAGAATATCAATAGCTAAGCAGTCCGCTTCCAACTCCAGAGTACTTATTGGTTCCAAAGGAGACAGCAAATCCGGACTAAAAAAACAAAGCCATCTAGCGAGGAAAATTTCATTATTCCCTTTACTTGTTCATAATATCCTCCATCCTCCAATATCCGACAAAGTTGGAACGAATCCTTGAATCTGCAACCCAATTGTCAATCAAAGATACGAAACGAATATGAAACAGAACGATATTACCATGATTTGTTCTTGCATCGCCGTGGTTCACACGAAATTTCACACCTGTCAGATGCAAGTAATCCATTCCGTATATAGAGTAATCCAGAAAAAACTTGAGAATATATGGAACATGTGCCTCGTACGGTTGAAAAATCGTTTGCATAATAGCACCGCGCTGCACGAGCTCAACTGTGCTGAAATACACCATTTACTTGTAAGAAACAAAGTTAAACAACACCTACAGCTTCAGAAACGCTGGGTTGTACAACGATACTTTGAGAAATGTCTTCTTGTCGCAGTAGTATCCATAAAACGGTCTTAAAATATATAAAAGGAAACAAATGATCAGAGTGCAATGAATCAAATAATACGCTTACAATCCTTTAACGACTTTAATCCTGTGTACATGAGGTCCACTTGAACGACCATTGGAGTTGGGCCGCTGGTTCATCGCCAAATTCAGAGCAGCATCAAGGGCTTCGGCGAATTGGTCGGCGAAAGCAGCATCGGAATCGAATTGGCATTCGAGCAGAATGTAAGGAAGAACACCGTGAACGTGTAAGCAGCATTTCTGACCTGAGATTTGCCCAATTATTGACGTAACGTTTCGATAAAACGGTAACAATCAGTAGAGTTTGGATAGAAAGATAAGCTTTATTTA
>JAQGAX010000980.1:0-12949 GCA_034698105.1 Plectus exinocaudatus
TCGCTGACGTACGTCCAGTTCCTCTCGTTGTCCGACGGCTCTCTGCTGTGGTCGTCGACGTTGCAATTGCGCAGCGGCTGCGCCTTCCCCTACATCTCGAAGGTGTTCACCTGCCCAGATTCGAGCTTCGCCGTCGCCCTCGAAGGCACCGACTTCGAGGGCCATCCAATTCGTCGCATCACAAACGTCCACTGTGTTGGATTGCCAGCACCAACATTGGGTAATCAGTTGTTGGTAATCAGCACGATCAAAAACGCGCGTTTTTTCACATATTAGTGCCGCCAGCGACCACCCCAAGCGCTGCTCCTACAACCCCTCCGATGACTACACAGCCGCAAACGACGACCCCGCAGACGCCTCCATCAACAACGCCGATGCCACAGTGCAATTTGCAAAACACCGCCGCCGACCTGGTGGTGCTGTTTGACTCGTCGATTGGTCTCCCTGGAGATGAATATAAAGCCGTTAGTAGTTCTTGTCTCAGTCTATCGTTAATTGGCAGACAATTACAGATCGTACTCGATTTCATCCAGTTCGCACAGCTAGTTAACTTTGGTGGCAATTACGTTCGAGTTGCTATGGGAACGTACGACCAACAGTCGCACTTCAACGGTGACTTCCTGTCACTCAATTCAAGCTCTGACTATACCAACAAAGTTTTCTCAATTTGGCGACAACCGCAGACCGGCATCTACGGCAACAATATCGATGGGTTTGTTGTCGCCCACTCTTCAGTCAATGCATCAGCAGTTCCTGGCTCACAATTTCAGAGCCCTGAAACACGTCGTCAATCTGACAACACCTGATCATGGATATCGACAGGGAGGAAATGTAGTTGACTTGACCGTGATCATCAGCAGCACTGCGTACTGAACCGAAATTTATCCATTCCTGTACTGTCTTGGACTTGCTTTAGGTGGAACACGGGCAACTCCGGCAACGGCTTCGCCGATCCGTCGCAAACGGCGGCCACCCTCCGTCGGGCCAGCATGAACATCCTCGCCATCGGCGTCGGTCCAAATGCAAACATGCAACAATTGCTGCAGATATCGCCTTGTGCGCAGTATGTACCAAACGGACAGTCGCTCAATTCCCTGATGCCATGGATATGGTCACGCTTCTGCCTGTACGTTGTCGTTGTTACTGTCAAATCAATCACCATTTTTACATTTTTAGGACTGGACAATTCTGCTGATAGATAGATACTACCTGACTATCACGCTACTTCCTTAGTTTTCTTTTTTACTTATCAGATGTTCAACAAAGCGCATTGGTCATAGGTTATGATTGCTTCTTGCTTCGAATACTATTAGCTCGCTGTTGCCGAAAATAAAATACCATCAGCATTGTTCAATGCAAATACCACGATTCGTGCACAACGAAAATATGTTACTATCGCAAATTTTATCGGTCGGCAAGGAAAGCATCAGCGTAAAAACAGTGCTTGACGCCTTACAAAATGTGGCCAGGCGGATATTTTGCCTTCAGGCTGTTCATATATTAATATATAAAAGCCTGGGAGCACACGTAAAACCTCTCATTTTATTCATTGACGTAATCTCCTTCCCTTAGTTACTGATTTACAACGATCGTTTGAAATATAAGTAAGTCACACGTGGTGCATGTTTTACGGAATTATGGCCAATGTGGATGAACACACACATACCCTGATTTGCTTGAGGGGATTGCGTTAAATTACTGTCTTTCATCCGAATAGTTTCAAATTCGGTTCAATCCGATCTAACTCTATTTGTATAAAAGAAGTGATGTCCCTGGCTTCATTGTCTCTTCTCCCTGGCCTCGATTGTCTTCGGCAGGTCCCAGCGAGCAAGATGGCTTTGATCATCGTCGGATCAAAATGACCAGAAGAACATAACTGTTCTGCATCTTTAGATTATTCAGCTCATATTTACATAAAATAAATGTTCGCATTTTCTTGTTGTCATCTGTCGCACGGCAAACAAATCTCACCCATTTTATCAGTCGTGTTTGACCGCTAGATTGCGTGTAGCTATCGTACGACAACACCACTCCCTATTAGTGCCAACAATTGAACGTCTCGGCTCGCAGCGCCGTTTTCACTTCGTTGACTATGAGAGTTTCACATAATTTTCTTGTTTTTGCCATTCTATGTGGCACAAATGCTGCTCGGCGCCGAATTGTTCCGTCCCCGGAAGTTCAGGCTGAACTCGATGCTGTTAGAAATACATTCGACAATAGTGAGTAAAATGCGCTAGAAAACATGGAACAGTTGTTGTCTAGAATTTTTGCGAGCTACTGATACGACGACAAAGACTGCAAGGAAATCGATCGTCGTGCCCCAACGTAATATCAAATCCCAACCCCAGCTGGACGAAAAAGGATTAATTACTTGTCCACCGGGACATACTGGTCAAAATTGTGAAACAGGTGCGTCGATATCAAGTGCTCATCACTTTGCAATATATTTTCTGTTTCAGTTTATTGCATTGCACGAGGATCAGTAGAAATTGTTGACGGCACACTAGGATACGGTGTACTTATTGAGTCGGTGTCGGTCACCAATTGCGATGGAAACTTTACGTTCCCGATCGACGCGTACTTGAGCACGCTGTACCTCTTTGTGACGGGGTCATCCAATGCCAACCCCACTGCGACGGTGTCTGACATGAATGGCAAGATAGGCAATGAATGAACGACGGCCTTCACTAACTGGAAACTCACTTCAGGAAACGTGTACCAACCGGATAGTGTGGAAGAGCAAGAAGATACGCATGTGGTGTATAAATTTGATTATTTGCCGCCATCACAATATAACGCACTGCTGCATTCTGACACATCGCGAAACTGCATCGCTGTATTGCGGGTAGAAACAAATTGCGAGCATATCAGATATACTTCATTTGATCAACGGCCACACTTCAGGGCAGAACGATGGTCACCATTTCCGGCGGCTTTGTGTCAAATACGACTTCCGACGACCCAGTCGGCCATTTGGTTGAAAACGAAATGAACTGGTTTGTGAGTCATGTGAATTCCGAAGTGTCACCGGCGCACCCGACGGCGCTGTTCATCTTCGAGAACAACCAGCAAATTGCTAATTTTCCCAATCTGAACGGTGCCGATCACATTCGTTATCATTGCGCCTATGAATACTACGCCGGTCTTGTGTCCTGTACATCGGAGGGCAATCTTTACTATTACAAGGTGAAAAAGTTGCTGCAAATCTGACTACTTCGGCCACTTCTCCGTTTCAGATCCAAGGCGTCGACGGCGACGGCAATGCATGGCAAAGAGTAGACACCATAATGTGCTTCCGTACGACTCTGAACGTTCAAAATTTGAACGCAATACCAAGATGTTTTAGCCCCACCACCTACTACTGGAACGCCCGCGATCGGTTCGACTTCCAGCCCACCCCCAATAACGTCATGTCAGAATGGTGGCCAGTGGCTGAATATCACCACGCCTGCCGTGTGCTACTGCAGTCAATTCTTCACGGGCATTCAGTGCGAGACGTCTCTGTGTTTGAACGGCGGCACGTTCTCGGTCAGCGATGGTACTTGCGCCTGTCCAATTGGCTACAATGGTCAGCACTGCGAACACGGTATGACCGTGCTTTCCCGTCGTGATGTATGCCCGGGCGTGGCTCAAATATATTCGCGCCGGTTCGTCAAAGAGCGCGCCGAGCGAGATAAGATGAGAACGGGGCGTCGGCTCTTGTCAACATTCGTAATGTGACGCTCACTCAATCTATGCGCTTCCGTTTTCAGTGCACTGCAGCACGTCGTCGGGGTACGACTTTGACACGAGCAAGCGAGCGATCGTCTTCATTGTGCGCAACTCAAACAGCATGCAAAATGCGACGCATCAGATTTACTCGGCAGCACTTGTACTAACCACCTTCTACAGCGCATTGCATCCAGACTATATCAATCAGTTCGTTCTGACAACGTTTGGCAACGGAAGTTCGTTGTCCTCGCGCACAATGCACCAAATAGGATGCGCATGCTATTACAGCTCTGACAACAAACGTATACCGAAACCCGGTAACATTCCTCGAAGCGATCGATCACATGGATACGGTAGCCGCTGGATGTGATGACACCGTCCTTACCGCGATTGAAGCGACTTTTGCGAGCGGCTCTTTTGCACGAGCGCCGGTATTCATATTCACGGATGCAGCAGCGATCGATTATCAGCAAAGATTTGCGGTCATGAATCAGCTGTCATTTTGGCGCGGACAGGTAGCATATGCATGAACATGAACGCACATAATAATCTATGTGTACTTGAATTGAAGCTCTACTTCGTTGTCCTCGATCCAGGACCAGGATGTACATTAGACACTGCTCAGCCAGGGTACCGAGTGTTTGGCGAACTCGCGCTATTCTCCCACGGTCTCCGCATGCATATTCAAAAGACTACTATCCCTGATGTAAAAAAACATGTCCATCGGTTCAAATTTTCTATGGAAATTTCAGCTGGTGTCAAGCTTCGGCAAGTATCTTTACAAAACAGACACCATATTAATCAATGACCTTATAAACTGCAAAAATCAGCTACCGTATCAACCATTTTTCGTCGATAGTCAGACTAGCGATCTGGTTATACTGGCAACGGGAAGTAAGTGTTATATGAATGTTATGCAAAAAACAAATGTTATATGAACATCACCTATATCTCCTTTTTTAGCATCTTTATCGCTCATGTTGACATTGCCGAATGGAACAGTCACAAATCCGTCGCCAAATTTCTATCAAAACAATACTTACGTTTGGGCGTTTGGCTCGAGTACCAAACCGTTCGCTTCGTTGGCCACAGGCGCCTACTTTATTTCCTTTAACAGTACCGCCGCTCCGTGCAGCTATCGGGTGAATGCTCAAACTGACCTCCAGTTCTTCTTCTCAGTCTCAAACAGTATTAACTCTGACACCATTGGACCGCAACCTGTTTGGAGTACGTATCATTCAGATACTCAGAAATTGTTGCACTTTTGATTTTTAGAGAGCGAGGCTCACATCGTAGCCCACTTGAACACATTGAACAGGCACAACACAATGTCACTGTACACGGAAGCGTTCGTGACAACCAACGAGCAGGACATGCGTAATGTCCTCTACGCGACCAATGGGATCTTCCGCGATGGTTGCGACTTCAGCCTGTATTTCGGCAAGTGGACATGCCTGGTGCCGGAACAGATCTTCTACCTGACCGTATTCGGACATGACAGTGGTGGAAGAACTTTTCAAAGATCATTGACAGGATTCTGCTCTGCCGGTCAGCGCATAATTGGGGCAATTACGATGAACTTTTTCACATTTTTTGTTTTCAGCAGCGGTACCGACAACTCCGCCAGGTGGCTGTGCCAACGGCGGCGTTATACAAAATGGCATTTGTTTGTGCCCACCGCAATGGCAGGGAGCGCAGTGCACTCAGATTCAGTGCCTGAATGGGGGCACTAGCTTGGGGTCAGTCTGCCAGTGTCCTCCCGGTTTCACTAGCACTCACTGCGAAGAAGGTAAGCTATGATGTATGGCTGGCCACTTATCAGGTACAATTCTTGCAGTCACTTGCATCAAAATGAATCTCAATCCGAACTTTGGGGTCAATCGACGGTCGCTGACTTTTGTCCTGCAGAACACTTTCACGATGAAATTTGTCATCCAACAACTTAGCTTGTATGCTGTTACGCTAGTCAACAACATTCAGAGCCAACACATCAACTGGATCACTCAGTATCAAATCATCCTCTTCAATGACACATGTACTTATCTGTGCGTTAATATGTCGAGCAGCCAGAATTTTTCAGCCGTGGAAGTCTACCAGAACAGCACGACAGCAGATGGTTTCATTGACGGTCTCCACCAAGTTTACAAGAATATTCCGAGCACGTTTCCGCCTTGCGGACCGCAGCAAACGATTCCCGCGTTGATCACCGCTCTGCAGAGCGCTACCGCCAACGGTTACGTGTTTGCATTCACCGACCGACCAGCCAGGCTCAACGACACCATCTTCCAAGGATTTTTGCTGCTCGTTGACCAATTAAAACCGCAGGTAAGTTGGTCAAAGTTTCACAATTTTTTTGCAGGTTTCACTATTTGCTTCAAATTTCAGATCACTTTTGTAATCACAAACCAAAGACCGTGTGGAGATCCGTTTTTAACTCCAGGAACACAAATATTTGGTCAAATAGCTGAAGTTTCTGGTGGAATTGCATTTGTAGTCGCCGCATATCTCGTCAAAGATGTTGGAATCATTTATTCACATTTATTGATTGTTTCAACTAAAATTTCAGTGGATGCGATACATACCGACATTGTATAGTTCTGGCTTGGTGTATGAAGATTACGCCTACGACTGCACCACTCAAAATCAGACGTTTTACTTTCCAGTCGATTCCCATACCCAATCAATTACTGTAGCAGCGATTGGCTATGGTAACACTATTGAACTAAAGCCGCCTGGATCGAGATCACCTTATTTGGCGATTTACAATTTGTATACCGACCCTAACTTACGCATTATAAGCGCTGTACAAGGTAATGCGGGCAACGGCATGGCAATGGCAGTGATTAGGGTGTTCAAATCAATTTCATTTAGGCTGTGAAAATGGCTGGGAATGGGATGGAGAAACCCATTGCTATCTGTTCGGCGTCGATTTGTTAAGTTGGACTTCAGCTCGTGACACGTGTCACAGCTTCAATTCTGCATTGGCGACCGTATTTGACATAAAAATTGAGCAGTTTTTGAAACGTAAGCACTGCATTCTGCATTGCAATGAAGAGAATAAGTTTTCATTCAGAACAGAGTACTGGAAGCGACTTTTGGATCGGACTAAATGACATCGCTCAACAAGGCGTCTTTGTATGGGATTCGATCAACACTAACAGTTCGCAACAGGTACCAAAAGAAATATCTTTCGCTGAGGCTGATCGTGAATGCAGCTTAATTCCACCGGCTACCAAGATTGGGCGCCAAATCAACCGTCGAATGATCCAGCACTCAGATGCGTCGTCGATCAACATGAAAGCAACGAGCCGCAGGGTTGGGTAGTCATAGATTGTTCAACGCCGCATTTCTTCGTGTGTATGAAGCACGCATATGTCACCGAGTCTGAGCCTGAAGACCCGAATGAGAGTAAGTCTAAATTCAGCAAATTAATTTTATCCTTTTAGCGCAGATTTTTACTCTTAGATGGCATTAAGCCGGGCATTTGGTCGATGACAATAACAACGAACGCCCTGAATGGCCGTCCGCAGCCATGTGCAGTCCAAGTGCGATCACAAAGCGCTATTCAGATGTACTCTGGCTTCGTGACCAGTATCCACGATGACATGAAAATGCCTGAGCCTGTCATCGGTTCCCGTAGCAATATGATGGTAGCGCATGCGAGTCATTTGGTCGAAGTTGAGAGGCAGATGAGCGGATCGCTCGAGTACATGCACATGTACCTAGAAAACTTGACCATCATACAGGTGCAGACGTTTGCCCAGCGGGCTCATTGCGCCTTCGAATACATTTCCACACCATTCCATTGCCCGGACCTTCAATTCCAAGTGCTGGTACGTTTTGCACGGAATTCCGCGACTTGTCTCGACCGGCAATATTCAGGCGACCGGTGTCGATCAGTTCGGCTACCTCTTCCAGCGGATTCAGTCGGTGGTTTGTCTTGGCGGAAGTGAGTACTATTGTCTTACTGTGTTGTCATTATTTCTCTGCTATTAATACAGCATTGGGCGGATGTGCCAATGGTGGCCACCTTTATGACGGAATTTGTCAATGTGCTCCTTACTGGACAGGACTGAATTGTGAAACCGCTGTATGCGTCAACGGTGGCACTTTGATGCCCGGTGGACTGCACTGTAAATGCTCGGAAGGCTACAGTGGAAACTCGTGCCAATACGGTCAGGGGCCGCCCCTGTTATTGATGCTGCTAATGCGTAGCCTCGGTTTCAGACACTTGCCTCCCGCCGATTCCCACCACTTTCTACGCAGGGGACGTTTCATTGGTGCTCGTCGTCGATGGGACGCCCCTCAATAACAATACTGTGCTTCAACTGAGATCGTTTCTGAATCTGTGGCTGTCAGCGCTGTCCAACTACCAGCCCGGCTGGTTCCAAAACTATATGCTCGTCGTCTTTCGCGATCACGACACGGTGCCAATTATCGAGCCGCCGCTCGTAGCAAACAGTGTTTCAATGTTTGTCAGCTACTTTCTCAATGCAACAGAAAAATTGGGAGGCAACACTGACTGTCCCAAAAACGCGCTCGGAGGGCTACTAGCCGCACTCAGGAGTCCGAAGCTGCTACCGAACAGTATCGTGCTTGTCCTCACTGGCGCGGCTCCGTATGACTATTATTTGGAGAGTCAAGTGCTCGATCAAGTAGCGCTGACACATGCCATGGTCACTTTAATTGTTTGAATACCATTCGCACAAAAATTCTTTATTGCAGGTGAATTTTATTATAACGGAACCTACGGGTCTAGGACCTTGTGGCGGCTTTACCGGCGATCCAATTCAAACCTACTTCCACATTGCCCAATTAAGCGGAGGCAATGTATATCATATAAATCCTTCAAATTTCACTTCGGTAAGCGATAGTATCGAAAAAGACTCATGATATTGACATTATTCCTTTTAGTTCTTGAGCGCCTTCATGCCGACGTTGTATACGAGCGCAAACTTAGTTCAAGTCACATCCACAGATTGCTCCAGCATTACCCAATACATTGAAGTCGATTACCACACTCGCGAATTGACCATCGACATTTTTGCTGTAAATGGCAACTCAGTGTCCTTCCGATCCGTCAATGTGACGATGCCAAATGGTGAGATAACTTTTGAAACACGAGCCTGACGAATGTCGCTAATATGGGAATATTTAGGAACTCAAGCATCGTCGCAGCCTGTCAGCACAGGCACGACGTCGCGAACATTTTTAGAGATACTTTCGATATCGCAATCGCCTGGCATCTGGACCATGACGCTATCGACGCCAGGTCCCTGCAATATACAAGTGCGTGGTCAAAGCCCGATGGAAGCGTGCATCGCATACACGCATGACTCGGACGCCTCGCACTCGGACTCGGGCGACATAACGCCGACCCGAGGCTGTACGGTCACGAAAAATCTGATCAATTTGATTACAGAAAAGTCCTATCATTGCAGCGTACACCAACGCAGTGCTGGCGCACGCCACCGACAACGCCATTTTGACTTACGTCGAATTTCTCGATCCCATCAGCGATCAGCTCTTGTGGGCGTCAAATCTGAAGCCGCGAGTTGGATGTTCCTACGAGTATTATTCAAACAGGTTCACTTGCCCAGTGACAAACTTCCTTGTGGCCCTCTACGGCACTGACCATCTTGGTCATCCTATACGGCGATTAAGTCAAGCTCACTGTGTTGGACGAGCGCCTACCCCACCCCGTCAGTTGAATCACTCAAATTTGCTCAAAATGTAGACACGCGGCTGTTTCAGCAACTACTCCGTCGACATCCACATTACCTGCTTCCAGCACGCCGTCCGTTTCATCGGCGTCATCAACTTCCGGTTCGCCAACTGTAACATCACCTTGCAATCTGAAAAATGTCGTCATGGATGTCTTCTTTGTGTTGGACACATCAAGCACTGCTAATGACGCGTTTGAATATGTTGGTCGATTCAAGATTACAGCCGTTAGATATGCGATCTTTAGGAAAGAACATTTTATGAGAATTTCGCTAAGCAATACACAATTTCTCCGACCGGGATCCGTATTGCCTTAGTGACGATGAGCAACTTTTCATACGCAGCCGCAGATTTTAACGAGATAACGAATTTACCGGGACTCTACGGCATGTTGGGTAATATCGTCGTCGATGGATCGGTAGGAAATGATTTAATCGAGTAAGTGAATCTTTCGGCAGGGAAATGACAATCAATTGTTTCCTCAGTGTCTTGACAACTGCTCAACAATTAATGAACGCAAGCAGTGGATACCGCCCAGCAATTAGTAATCATCTTATAATCGTTTTCAGTACAACGAGGTAAACCTTGAAACCTCAGATGGCAGGTAGCTGTTATGTTTCAGTTGGACTGGGGCGGGAGATCCGACGGCGGTCGCCGCCGCACTGCGCCAAGCAGGCTTGAACATCGCAGCGATCGGTTACGGACCGCAAGCGAATATGACACAGCTAAATGCCATCGTCGGCGGTCAGGACTGCGCCAGGAGCGCCGCTACAAACTCTGACCTTCAAGGCTCGATCCTCAACTGGATTTCGGCGAAAACTTGCTCGTAAAAAACTGTTCAATATTTCTACCCACAGTAATCACGTCACAATACTGCTTTCAGTGCCACGCGCTACTGCTGACGCTTATGAGCGGAGTTTTGTTCAACAGCGTCACTTTGTTTCTATGGATTCGTGCGACAATAAAATGTCACATTTCTGTATGACATTATTATTTAGAACAGTAGACGTAAGTACCGATCACCTTCTGGACTGACGAATTCTGATCGGTGTATAAGTGATCGATAAATAAGACTTATACTGTATTTAGTAAAGTGAATGCACCACGCTCCGATTTCGAGGTATGTATAGGACTTTTGTGACAGCCCAGTGGCTAGTGCACTGGCCGTACCGTATCTCCATAAAATCGACAGGAATGATGAAAGTATGCCCTTTCCTCACGTGTCTGCTCCGCAACAGCACGTTTGTAACCTGTGGACAAATAGATGCTAGTTTTACAATTTTTACGCGAAAAAAGAACTGAAAATGGAACACCGAAGATAGCAAGTCGACAATGGTGAAAATGATGAGAATAAGATCAGACACAAAGATGACAACACGAGCTTAGCAGAACAAGGGAACTACTTGGTGCGGAGAATGATGTGTACGCCCGAGTCGGTGTCGACTATGTCGGACAGCTGGCCGACCGGCAACCCGAAGCTGGCGTCCTCGAATGGCTTCTGCATCTGTCCGCGACGGAATGGGCCCAGGTCGCCGCCGCGCTTCGCCGACGAGCAGTCGCTGTACTTGGACGCGATCTCTTCGAACTTCTTGCGCATATCGCTCGCTTCGTCCAGCTCTTTTTGGTACCCTGAGATCAATGGCGATGCTTCGATTAGCGCGAATGAGTGGCGAATAAGCGAGCACCTTTGAGAATTTTGATCGCCTCCTCTTTGGAGCGCGTGATGTTGTCGGAGCGCCAGGACGCCGGCCGACGCGACCCTGCGTGCTTGACGAGAATGTGCGAGCACTGAACTTCCTTGGGAGCGGTCGGTTCGCTATCGGCAGACATGGCTGGCTTGATCGGGCGGTCCCACTGACTCTTGCCTGTGAACATGTTGAAGTAGTAAGGCTCATCTACAAGCATCGCATTGGCGCCGGACGGGCTGGGGGTGCAATGACACACCAGAAGAACGGCTCATCCGTTTCTCCCAACCCTTCGGCAGTGGCGCCTCATCGTCCGTCTCCGACTTCTTCTTCTTCTTCGCCTCCGGCTCGTCCGCCATTTTTCCGGTCAACGGCCGTCATCAACTGCACCGCCCAACAAAAAACAATATTGCCACTCAGATAGACAGCCAATGTGTCTCGCAAAAGCACAAATTATCATAACTCATCGACCAACTCATTCAATAACTTCTTTACTTCATTTCAAATAACAGCACTCATGTCAGAAGCAAGCAAATTACTAGCCAATGACATCTAAAACATGAAGAAATAGAACATCTGTCAAGCAATAAACGAGGCATTAGCGGCATTCATAGCACCCTTCCCGTAGCGTGATCAGGCGCAGTTCAAGCTGCAGTAGCAAAATCAAACAAAAATATGCATTGACTAATGTACTGACTAGGCCTTCTATTGGCCTTTAGCAGATCGTCGGAAAAGAGTGCTATGGAGGCACGGCGGATCACATCCTAACTAAACGATACCGTCCTCTTCTAGTTTGACTTTCTTGACCAGTCGACGCATGTCGAATTTGCGCATATTGATGCTCGTGTAGGCGCCATCGTAAAAGCGCTCCATGAACCCCCTGCCGGCGGCGATCGCGTGCTGCAGTCCGTGACCAGAGAAACCGTTCACTTGGAAAAAGTTGTCGTAGACGAGGTGCGGCCCGATGAACGCGTTCTGATCGAACGTATTGTAGTCGTAATAGCCCGCCCAAGCGCTCTTCACCTACAATACCGAAATGTTCAGTTTGTGGCCTAACAAACTGTCACTTTTGACGCACTTTTAATTTTTCAAACGATGGAATTCGCTGGGCCAGCACGGGCCAGATTTTCTGGTAGAAATAGTCGTAGTCGACATCGAGGTTACTGTGGTCGATCAGAGCGTCTTCCTCCTGAAACCGACCGGCGGCGTGATTGTAATTTAAAAAAGTACTGCGTGCCCACCTCCGTCGGCGAACAACCGCAAATGTAAGTATGTCCAACGTCTTCCTGACGACAGTACACCCCAGTCGGATCGATCAAGAACGGCATGTCGATTGCAGGACCATCAGGAACATGAACCACAAACACGTAACGCTTCCTGAACAATCAATATCAACTATGATTGTCACACTTCAGCCATATTCCACGATTGCTCTGCGACAAAAATCAGAACTCGCCTCGGTTCTACGGGCAGAGGTATGGACATGAGGCCCTTTCCTTTGCCAATACCAGCCATAGCAGCCACTTTGCCTGCCCACGGTCCCGCCGCGTTCACAATCGTATAGGCACGAATCGGTCGTGGTGATGCATCCGTCATTTGAGGACGAACCTGGAATGTTTTTGATTAATTGCCAAATTATTCATTATGGCTCGCGTGACGCGTACGTAAACTCCACTCATGCGCCGCAGGCGGTAGTTGGCGTCGTCGGCATCTTCGTCGGCGACGAAGCCGTGAGTGTCCTGGAATCCGTGCGGTCTGGTGAACATGAACCCCTCGACGTCGCCCTTAAGATACTGCACTCCCAACGATATGTTCTTTTCTCGAATCGC
>JAQGAX010000981.1:0-12932 GCA_034698105.1 Plectus exinocaudatus
TCCGAACAAATTTGGTATCATTCTTTAAGTTAGATCCTAGGCTTTCTTGTAAAAGTTACCGCTTGCACAGTTATGCTTGCATTGCCGAGCTGGAGCCTATCAAAGTCGTTCAGTTAATTTTTGCCCACCCTGTATATTCAAAACTTTTTTCTAGGTTTTCGAGGTTTACACAGAATAGAATTGGTTTTGTTGTTCTAGGAGGGGGTTACGCAATCCCAATCGACCACCCCAGTGATGGGCACGGGATGCATGGGGGGAGCATATACACCCCCAAAGGGTCTAATCCGCCGCGGAAATTTTTTTTGGCGCGGATTTGCACTTTCGCCACGTAGTAGCTGAAACCTTTTTGAGGTTTACACTGAATAGAAAGAGGTTGTCGCCTGCTGAGCGCAGATATACACCCCCCAGAGGGCAACAATTTTGAAACTATACACCCCCAGACCCAAACTCGTGCCCATGTCTGGACCACCCCAACCGCCGACTGTTTCGCACCTCTGAATTTCATCCATTTCAGGAATGACGATTTCATATTCTCGTACTTCCAATGTCCTCTATTTGTTCGCCAAATGGAAAGGAAGCCTTTGGAAAGCGTGCTGGTTCGAGCTACTTGTCTTCCTAACGCTCTATTATCTGGTGCGGGTTATTTATAATATAGCACTGCCGCTTATTGATCAGAATGGCGAGCGCAAGTACAGGTATTGTTTTCGCTGAAATGTGCTTTCTATCATAAAATTTGCAAATAGCAACTTTTGTTTAGTTTGATCGGAAATGATAAATAATTTGTTGCAAATTACAGCATCATGAAGAGTATCATGTTGGATGATTGCTTCATCTCTGTCGAAGTGATGTTATTGTTTGTTTGCGGGACTTATTGTTTGCGGGACTCAATGCTTCAATGCTTTAATGTTTCAGACAATCATTTGAGCAAGTTTCGATGATGTTCGACGATTACATTAAACAGATACCATTAACGGTGAGTACGTTTTCGACAAAGACGCGTTATTTCAGATTTTTTGCAATGAGTTTGCGCAATTTTGTAAAATTTCGTTGGAGCAAAATTCATGATATAAACTCTTTCTTCAGAAAGTTACGACAAGAACCGTATCATGGGTTTGGGGAGCGGGGTCAAAATACAGTACCCTTTTGGTGTGACGCCCCTTTGGATACCTTTAACCAGAGGGAATCTAAAGGGGATTGGCCATTTTAGCGTTTCGGCGTATAAAATTTCGCTCCGAAATCCCGACACGAAGGTACCGTAAGGCGACACCCCTTTCATCGATCGTTTCAGACCTCCCCCCGACCTCGGACATCTTACCAGGCGCATTTCCTCCGGCTTTCGGATTTGCCCCAGTATCGGAGACCAAAAAAATGGTAGGGATCCCCTTTGTAAACGGTCCCCTTTTCGATTTCTGGCTGCGCGCCAGCCTATTACAGGTCTGACTGCAATGGTACGTCGTCGATACGCCAGTTTTCAGGGAAAGAGATAGAACGCAATTGGCTCCCTAAGCCTAAGCGTACAGTAAGCTCATACGCCTGAGCGTGTGGCGTGTAATTATAATTAAATGTAATTACATAAATGTAATTCATTACAACTAGCGTATCGGGGTCGTACGACTTCAACCGTTTCAGTTTCTGCTTGGCTTCTACATCGCGACTATTGTAAGGCGATGGTGGATCCAATTCGAGCAAGTCGTTTGGCCGGAAGACATCGTCACCCTTTTGTGCCTTCTCATCCCGGGCACTGACCACAAAAGTCGTCTCCGCCGGCACGCCATTGCGCGCTATTTAAATCTGACTGCGGCGTTGGCCTGGCGAGACATTTCGCAAAAGATTCGCCGCCGCTTTCCTACGATCAAACATGTAGTGGCCAGTGGTCTGATGACGGAAGAGGAAGAGGGATTGTACGAATCGCTCGAGGTGAGGTCTAAGGTTCTACTGCCTCTGGTCGTCGAACTGCCGCGCGCAGATGAATGGAGGAGGAACACTCTGACATGGACCATGGTTCTTTCCGTACCCCTTACATGGCCAACCGTTTGTCCCTGACATACACTGTATGTGTGTGGGACAATATGATTACTCAAAATCGCTGTCCCCCATACATACTGTAGCAAAATATTTTCGGCCCCATATCAGTACTGAAAGAAGTCACGCGATTTATGCGTCGCACAATCTCATATGTATATTGCAATCGTACCAGTACCATGCTACTGTAGAGATCGCTTTAAGACATCAATGGCGTCGGTCGAGTTTTCAGCTTGTGCATTCTAACCAAGAGCAGTAGCTAGCTATTACAATTTGCACACAATATATTACAGAAATATCAGGTATATTATTTCAGTCGAAGGCCATCCGATGGCAAGTGCCACTTCACTGGGCACAAAAGATCATCGTCGCTGAGATTGATGACAAGGGCAAGGATGCTAAGCCTCTCTCCTCGCTCGTCAAGATCTTCATGAGCGATCTGAAGCAGTACAGAACAAGTTTCCGCAAACTGTACAGCTACGATTGGGTCTGCGTCCCGTTGGTTTACACTCAAGTGGCCGCCCTGGCCACTTACGGCTACTTCGCGTTTTGCCTAATGGGACGACAATTTCTCGATCCGGCGAAGAAATACAAAAATTTTGAAATCGACTTCGTGGTGCCCATCTACACCATCGTGCAGTTTCTGTTCTTCGTCGGCTGGTTCAAGGTAACTGTTCTTTTCAGTCTCCATACTTTTGGTATCGGGCAGATTTCTAATTTTCAGTTGTTTTCGAGTAGTGGAGATCGAAAAATAGAATTACAGAGAACCCGCATATATGAGACTCGTTTAAATTGCCGTACTCAGTGCCAACACACTGTAGACCCCGGATATAAAAGAAACCTTTATATAAGAGACATTTTTTTGATTTCCCCTGCGTTTTTTTATATCCAGATTTCAGTGTATATGTCATTCTATAATATTCAAATAAATACGGTATCCGATTTCATTCTCGTAGAAACCCTGCATTGCGCTTTTTTCCGAAAGATCTTCTTAGCGTTTGCTACAGCAGCTTTTACTTTCTCTAGCTTTTTATTCCCACTATGTCGTGGGGTCAGCTTCTTTCGGGTTTTCCGACCCACGTAATGCGACACGTGCTCCTCGGTCGGCTGTCGCAGGCCTGACACCGGAGACGACGCTGCTGGGGGTCGAACCCCCGACCTTGTGGCTGAGGGTCAAGGCTCTTAGACCACTCGGCCACAGCGCCACTTGCTACAGCAGCTAATTATTAATTTTTTAAAGGTCGGACAGGACTTGATGCGGCCACTCGGAACTGATGACGACGATTTTGAATTGAACTACATCCTCGACCGCAATATTCAAATATCGTTCGCAATCGTTAATGCCGTTGACACGGCTGACTGCCCGCCGATGGTTGAAGATGTTTTCTGGGATTATCAGGATAAATTGGTGCCGCCGGTTGCTCATACGAAAATGTCTGCAAAATTGCTCGAACATCCACCCAAGCTACATTCTTACGTCGAACTGAAAAGATTTGACGACGATCTGATCGCTGAAAGCCAAACTGAAGCAGCGGCTATTAAAGCGAAATGCCTGCAGAGAGAGAGACAGAAACGGTATGTTCAAAAGACAGGTGTACAATGGAATACGGTATTAAGTTTCAAGTAACTCCAAAAACGAATGACCCTGACGAAGTACTAAAATCGTATTGTCCGCAAGTTTCGAGGGCTTGGGGGTTGCCGGGCTCAGATTATTTTTGTCAAAAATTTTCGACCAGCAGGAAGAAAACCGATATTGAATGAGGCAAACCGCTCCAAAAGCAGATAGAACTTCATTGTAGAATTTTTTGTTTTACGCCACAACCATGAATCTATTATAATTGCGGTGAACAGTTGGATTTTCGAAGCGAAAATTGAGGCCTATACTTGCACACTACGGTGCTTTGTTCACATCACTTTTTGGTCTACCAATTATCAAGAATTCATAACGTCGACGTCATTAATTCTTGGTAATTGATCGAGCATAAAGTGGCTTTTCGTCGTTCCAGTTAACTCTGCTCAGCCCTTAAGCCCATCTGACACCCGGTCCACGCTCACTTTTGCCCCGAACAATCAAGAAACTGATAACATATTTTCCCACTCGAAAATATTTCTCTTATTTTTTTCAGTTTCATCGATTGGTAGATGTTGGTGCAACTCGTCGCTTAGACATGGAATGCTAAGGTTCACTTTCTTTTGCTACTTCCGTCGTTTATGTGTACTGTATGCAATGTTGTAAATGCTTTAAGTCTTTCTTTGCCAATTTTGCTGAAATAAATTCAGTACAATGCGATGAATTCCTTCCCACAACAGAATAGGATAATGAAGCAAGTGACGGATACGAATGATAAAGATGCAATTGTGTCTAAAGATATTCCATATATTTCTTGTGGGGTGCATGTAGACGTGTCAAGGCTTCCAGTCCCGGTTCCAGAACCGTGTTACGAGAACCAAAACCGGATCCGTAAGACGAAGACGTCACCGGTGGGACGCATAAGATACGGTGGGATCCGTCGACTTGATCGTTATAAGCGCGTTACCATTATAACCGATACCGCTGTTAACGATTGCTACTGTAGCTGCATTTGCAGCAGTATTATGAATTATCCACTTGGGCGAATATAACCCTATGAGTATGTCTGCTACATCGTATAACTTCGTAATTGAGCAATGGAATGGAAACGATGGATGGTCAAGCACGCACGCATGTAGCCGATGAGCAAGTTGGTTACAATGGATGAGCAAGCGGCCACGCATGCAAGCAACTTTTATTTGAATAAGATTTTTGCTCAACCATTTGCCATGCAATTCGCGTTGTCACGCAAGACCTGACCGCAATGTGTGAACCCTGACTGAAGGTCGTAGACTTGGTGTACTGGATTGCTCGCTTCTTAGTTAAACAAATCTAAAACACGAATTTTTCATTTTTTGAATTTTTGAATTTTTGAATTTACCGCATTTTACCGAGTTCAAAAAGGTGTAGTTATGGTACTAATTATACTTTACTTTACGTAAAATCAGTGAATCTTTCTAGCTGATTTTGAATTTTTTACCAATTCCCGCTGCGCTGAATTTTAAATGAATTTTCGATACGATACTGGCTGTACCCATACTTATAACCAGGGGGTTACCCCCTCCCCCAGCCAGGGATCCGACCCCCCCTGGACCCCCCTGGCCTGACCCCTCCCCCCCCCCCCCGAGAAGGTCCAAAAAACATTTTCGCCACTTAGTGGCGAAAAAAATTTTGGTGATTTTTTTGAATTCGCGCCGAAATCCTGACACGAAGGTACCCCCCCCCCCCGAGGGAAGGTCCAGACCCCCCATGACCTCGGACACCCGTTACAGGTATGGCTGTACCTTACATTGCCAAGAGCATGATTCTGACTTACTAGCTCGACGAGCTAGACAATTTTCGGTGCAATTATGGATTTTCGACCTGTATTGCGTGCATGCACTTGGCACGTATCTTCTTACATATCACTAAATGAATTTTCCGAAAGTTACATGCTCTCCAGAGTTATATTTTGTTTCATTGGCAACAATTCGCACGCACATCCTGGAAAGTCAGTTCAATACATGTCCGCTCTATTCAGATGTCAAATTAGTCTCCGTATTTTTGCGTGCTGCTTCATTATTATTTCCTGAAACCGTATTGTCAATGTCCTAGAGAGTGCACTTTGTAATACAAAGTTGTATATATAACCATCGATATCTTATCCAAGTTATAGAAGAATTCTTGACCTCTTCTAGAGGCTGAGGGTTGGCGGCTATTTGATATACAGTATATCTCGTCCCACGCCTACCCAGCAAGTAGCTTTTCCTCAATCAAACTGTACGTATTAGTAGCGCTGCTCAAGCGAATAGCATCTTACTTTCCATTAATTTGCATAATCATGGGAATATCATTGAGTACCGCAACCGTTTCTCTAGTTTACCTGATCGAAGGGATAACTATCGTCCCCTTGAATTTCATACTGGCCTTGGCGATAATTCTTAATCGCAATTTGCGAATGAGAAAGGAGTTGGTGTTCATCGCCGGGCTGGCGGTGGCAGATACAATGTACGGTATCGGTGTCATTGATCTCGGTAGGGATATACTCATGAATCAAGTTCTTACTAACGACTCTCTCCTTCCAGCCACTCCCATTCGTTGTTTCTCTCGAATTTCTGAGCTGTTCATCAGCTATCCGAGCCAGGTGTCACTGTTGACAATGATAGCGATCAGCAGCGAACGATTGATCGCTATTGTCTGGTTTCAAAAGTATGTACAAATTCCATATAGATATCACGTATTCGTGTTACTGTTCGTTTTTATATTTCCTTTAATTACTATGACGATAGCTGGGGTACAATCGTATATTGTAACAGAAGCGGGTAAAATGGTAACGCGTCAATGTGTGAAATATTCCCCTGTGTTCACACTTTTCATGCCCTTCTTCAAAATCTGTCTCGGAATAACCGGTGTTACTGTGTATTTCTTCGTCTTGCTTGCCTATATCATCAAGGTTTCACCAATGTCGAAAAGCGCAGCAAGTTCCGATGTCCAAGCAGAAAGAAGGCGTCGCCTCACTCAAACTTTAGCTATCATAACCGGGTGTACGCTTGTTTTTTATTGTATTCCTCACAGCACAGTGCTAATACTAAATAATGTATTTGGTAATTTTAATTTGAACGGCCCAGTTTGGTTGTTTTTGCCTATTCAGTACATTGCTCATGTGCTTGTATTCTATTGGCGCCAGAAAGAAATTCGGCAGAGCATCAAAGCGCTGCTCTGTTTCAAGATGAAGAGCACTAATTCCAGCTCGGTTCATGTGATCGAGAGCAATAGAAGAGCCGACAAGTAATGACCGCAGTGGCTCTGTAGGACATATTGATCACATGATCTCCATAATTAAAATGCCTTCTTTAAGTTATGCGCGAATGACGCAAGCTCCTATTGAATTAAGAGTGCACAATGAAAAGGCTGCATGTTAATGGAATGCAGGAGATAGCGCTACCCGCAGTTTTTTATAAATTCCTAATCCGAGTCGCTGCAGATAAATGGTTATGCTGTTCAACACATACCTGTAACCGGGGGGGGGGGTTCAGGGGGGTCAACCCCCTCCAGCCAGGAGTCGGACCCCCCCCCCGAGAAGGTCCAGACCCCCTGGCCTCGGATCTCGGTTACAGGTATGGTTCAACATGAAGGATATGGTGGTAAAGAATAAAGAATGTTATTTTATGTTATTGGCATATGTTATTTTTCGACATTCTGGCTGCTGATTTTAATGTTCTTGTCTCGTTTCAATAAGTTAGCCTGTGGCTCACATTATATTTCACTTTTTTGATATCATGTTACACACACTGTTTTATTAGTGGGTATCGTTTAATTCGCGTTTCATTAGTTTCCAATGGAGCAGCTGGATTTTGAAGCACTGTTCTTGATGTTAGTTTTTTAACGATTTTCACAAAATTTGCTCGCTTTTTTGCTGTTGTTTTGCATGTACTCTCTAATTGATTGCGGAAGTAGTAGTCAACATGCTTTAAAGCGTTTGTTGTTTCTAAATAAGCTTACCCTTTTGTGCACTGAACTTCGTGCGTTACGCACCGCATTTTGTTCTTCAATAGTGTCCATAACGACTTAAAGATATAATATATCGCAATATATACGAGTACATACAGTACCTCTTGATCAATCGGCCGCTCGTTGGATGCGATTGCACACACCGTGATAGCCACTCAAGCAGTGTAGCGACTAAATAAAATGAGTAAAGCGTTATAGTAATATGAGATTAGTCTCACGTTCGTCTTATGATGTCATCCATGGAAACAACGGTCGTCAATTAATGCAACCCTAAAACTGAAGGTCCAGTAACTCGTCCCCAAGAAGAAATGATTGAGTACTGTAGGGTGTTTGACCCCCAGAAATGTTGAAAGGGTAGGGGGTTACAGCTTTCAGTCGCAGGATGGTACCCACCTCAGCAATATGCATACTCTATTGTCGTCTGTCCAGACCTGGACGTGTGGGGGGTACGTACCCCCCAGCCCGGGTTGTATCTTTGGTCATCGGATTCTGGAGGGTACAGAATTTTTTGCGAAGGTAAGGGGAAGTACATGGGTATTCCTGACCATCAGAATTTCATCATTCATCGAAAAAATATGCCAATTTTTCGCCTGCGGCTCTAAACAGAAGCAAAATTTTTGCCTGTGGTGCTATCCTGATCATAGGCGCAGGCTTCATAGTGTCACTGGTCCTCTTAAAGATCACCAAAAAAACATACGCTAGATATTATTGGGGGCACAAAAAAATTCATACTAGATAAAATGGACCTCGATTCTAGGGGTACGTACCCCCCAGACTCCCGACTTGTACCCCCTCAGCCGCCAACCGGTGCACAGGTCTGCGTCTGTCGGAACTTTTCACTAGTGAATGGAGGGAATTTTGCGCATGTGATGTCAGGCAAAGGAGATTTACGTGTAAACCCGAAATTTTTTGTTTCTTGAGTTTTTGAGCTTTTTGAATTTACCGTATTTTACCGAGTTTAAAAAGGTTTAGCTGTGGTACTAATTATGCTTTACTTTCCGTTAACTCAGTAAATCTAGCTGATTTTGAAATTTTTTGCCAATTCTCGCTTCTCCGAATATTAAATGAATTTTCGATACGATACTGGCGGTGCTTTTCATTGTCAAGAGCATCATTCAGACTAACTAGCTCGATTAGCTCGACTGCCGAGCTAGTCGAGCTAGTTAGTAACATTCGTGCCAAATGCATGCACGCAACTCAGACTAAAGATCCATAATTGCATCGATAATTGCCGAGCTAGTCGAGCTAGTTAGTAACATTCGTGCCAAATCAGCTAGTTAGTCTGAATACGAACGTTCGGAAAGTCGCATGTTCTCCTAAACTGTCTTTTATTCATTCGCCACAATTAGCACGCACGTCCTGGAAAGTCAGTTTAATATATGTCCGCTCTATTCAGCTTTCAAATCAGTCTCCATATTTTTGCGCTACTTCATTTTATTTCCTGAAAACGTATTGTCAATGTGTTGAGAGTGTACTTTGTATTTAACCATCGATATCTTGTCCAAGCAATAGAAGAATTCTTGACGTCTTCTAGAGGCTGACCGGCTCGCGGCTATTTGACATATATCTCATCCCACGCCTACCCAGCAAGTAGTACCTCGTCCTCAATCAAACTGTACGTATTTGTAGCGCTGTTCGAACGAACAGCATCTAACTTTCCATTAATTTGCATAATTATGGGATTATCATTGAGTTCCGCAACTGTTTCTCTAGTTTACCTGATCGAAGGAATCATTATCGTCCCCTTGAATTTCATATTGGCCTTTGCGATAATTCTTAATCGCAATTTGCGAATGAGAAAGGAGTTGGTGTTCATCGCCGGGCTGGCGGTGGCAGATACAATGTACGGTATCGGCGTCATTGATCTCGGCAGGGATATGCTCCTGAATCGAGTTCTGAGCAACGATTCCCTCCTTCCAGCCACTCCCATTCATTGCTTCCTGCGAATTAACGAACTATTTATCAGCTATCCCAGTCAGGTGTCACTGTTGACAATGATAGCAATCAGCAGCGAACGACTAATCGCTATTGTTTGGTTTCAAAAGTACGCACAAATTCCATATAGATTTCACGTGTACGTGTTACTGTTTGCTTTTCTGTTTCCTGTCATTACTATGACGATAGCTGGGGTACAATCGTATATTGTAACAGAAGCGGGTAAAATGGTAACGCGCCAATGTGTCAAGTATTCTCCTGTGTTCACTATTTTTATGCCATTCTTCAAAATCTGCCTTGGAATAACCAGTGTTACTGTGTATTTCTTCGTCTTGCTTGCCTATATCTTCAAGATTTCACCAATGTCAAAAGGGATACTAAATTCCGATGTCCATGCAGCAAGAAGGCGTCGCCTCACTCAAACTTTAGCCATCATAACCGGATGCACTCTTGTCTTTTATTGTATTCCTCACAGCACAGTGCTAATACTAAATAATGTATTTGGTAATTTTAATTTGAACGGCCCAGTTTGGTTGTTTTTGCCTATTCAGTACATTGCTCATGTGCTTGTATTCTATTGGCGCCAGGAAGAAATTCGGCAAAGCATCAAAGCGCTGCTCTGTTTCAAGTTGAAGAGCCTCAATTCCAGCGCCGTTCATGTGATCGAAAATATTAGAAGAGCCGACAAATAATGACCGTGGTGGCTGTGTAGAACATACTGATCCCCTGATCTCCATAATTAGTATGCCTTCTTTAAACGATGCGCGAATGACGCATGTTCCTATAGAATTAAGGGTTTACAATGAAGCATATCTGTAACCGGGGGGATCTGGGGGGATCCACTCCCCCCCCCAGCCGGGAAAAAACATATTCGCCACGTAATGGCGAAAAAAATTTTGACGTTTTTTTTAATTCGCGCCGGAACTCCGACACGTAGTACCGTAGCGCCTACCCCCCTCCCGGACCGGTCAGACCCCCCCCCCGGACCTCGGACCTCTGTTACAGGTATGAAATGAAGATAGAATTTTAATGAATGCAGGACGCTACCCCATTTTTTATAAATTCCTGAACCGAGTCCAAGCTGATAAATAAGCAACGGGTAAGTTGCTAAACATGAAGGAATGGTGGTGAAGAATAAAGAAGACCGAGCGTATGTTACTTTTCGACATTCTGGTTGCAAATTTTAATGCTCTTGTCTCGTTTAAATAAGTTAGTCTGTCGTTAGGGGTGTAACGGGGACGGGGATTTGGAAATTTCGGGGACGGGGACGGGGACGGGGACGGGGACGGGGATTCCCCGCGGGGACGGGGAATTCCCCGTCCCCGTTACAACCCTATCTGTCGTTCACATTACGTTTCACCTTTTCGATGTCATGTTACGCACAATGTTTTGTTAATGTGTGTCGCTTGATTCTTAATGTTTATTTTTTTAGCAATTTTCACAAAATTTGCTCGCTTGTTTGCTGTTGGATTACATACTGCAGGAGTTGTGGACAACATGCTTTCAAACGTATTTTGTCTTTAATTAAGCTTAAATGTGCGTAAATGGTTACCTTTCTTTACACTAAACTTCATTCATTATGCACAGCATTTTATTCTTCAGTAGTGTGCATAGGTGTAACAGGTGCCCGCGGCCAGGGGGGTCTGGACCTTCTGGGGGGGTCCGACCCCCCTGGACCCCCCCCCCCGGTTACGCCTATGGTTGTGTCCATAATGGCTCAAAGACATAATATATTACAATATACACTTACCCCTTGGTCAATTGGCCGCTCATTAGATGCCACCTTTTAATTAATGAACACACGGTAGTAGCAACCAAGCACTGTTGCAACTAAATAAAGTTAGTAAAGTGTTTTAGTAAAATAAGATTGCTTACTGCTCGTCTGAAGATGTCATTTATGAAAACGACCATCGGTAATTAACAAACCCTCAAACTGAAGAGCTTGAACCTCTCCTCCAAGAAAAAATGATTGAATACTGTGAGGTGAATAACCCCCAGAAATTTTAGAATGGTGGGGGGAGGTTGCAGCTCCCAGGCAGGGCCGTGCCATCGTTGGAGCCATTGGAGCCATGGCTCCAGGGCGCAGGGCTGCACAATGAATCTGAATCCCAAAAGGAAAAATGGTTGGGGCAATGGAAAGAGTGAAAACATGTTCCAGACGTAGTCAAAAATTTTCGCCACAAAGCGGCGGGCTAAAAAAGGTCGCAGGGGGTGAGATGGCAAAAATTTCCTCCATATCCCCCAGTCGCCGAAACTTGTCCATGTCTGGTACCGATCTCGGCCATATGCAAACTCTATTGTGGTCTGTCGGAACTTTTCACTAGTGAATGGAGGGAATTTCACGCATGTGATGTCAGACAAAGGAGATTAACGTGTAAACCTGAAATTTGCTGTTCACTGTCATTAGCGCAAAAACCAGTGAACAGACTGGTGCAGACCTGTGATCTGGCCCTGATTTTCAAGCGCAAACAATACGGTGAGACTAAATGGGAGATTACAATGAGGACACACGCGGATACGTAGAAAGAATGTGTCCGCGCTGCATTGCAATGCGAACAATGGGGTACAAGATATAAGCACCATATTTTAAGGAATAGTGGCGCACGCAACAATAGTGGCACACGCAGAAATAGTGGCACAGGGGTGAGGCCAACAACACCTTGATCCCCCCTTACGTTTTTAGTTCTTGGCAAGTGTCCAAGGCACCCTGGACGAAGGTTGAAATAATAGTGGCACAGCACAGTCTATTTCTTAAAATTCGGTATCTAGTGCCTGTCTGTATCCGACCAAATTCGAATGTGGGCAAGCATTTAATGCGCGTCCTACAGCGATTGCATGTTGCTATTGCACTTCGGTCTAATTTCTTGTGTACTGTAAAAAAAGTTTCAGTAGCGGTGTAATGTTCTGTATTGGCATAAGCAAATACAGTATACTCAAAATTTTGCTTGGATTAGAGAGAAATTCAAATGGAGCACCGTAGCTCCCATAGGAAACTACCTTGACTTGCCCCTATCGTGGCGGGACGAAGCACTTTTAAAACACAGAATCAATAACACAGAATCAATGATGAATCTTGGTAAATACGGTGCATTAAAACGCGGTGAACATTGCTGAGTATGCGAATGATCCTTATCGTGACAGGACCAAAACTCGGTTTTCTGATTAACTTTTCGAAAATTTTTGACTATAATGTAATGTACTGTAAAAGTAATGTATTACACTTACACAATTATGGGTAAGGGGGCACAGGAAATACGAAAATTTTTATTTCAGCGTCCGCATTTTCTCTATATTGCCTACGTAATCGCCTTTCAACAAAGTACAAACATTTTAGTGTAGGACTGGACTGAAAACTTACGCCTAATTACTTTTTGAAACCAGAATGATTGATCCGAGATTGAGGAAATTTGTCCAT
>JAQGAX010000982.1:0-12931 GCA_034698105.1 Plectus exinocaudatus
ATAGCTTCCATTGCCTTCCGTCATAAAGTAGAGCATTTTGGGCACGAATTCGCTCGTGAAGGCGATTATACACGCCTGAATGCATGAAGCATTATGCGAGCAGATATGCAAAGATTTAGGCAAAACTTTTGCGGCCAAGAAGGATATTCCCGAAGGGCTTCCGCTTTACCCCATTTGAATATTTGAATCGGCAGGAGTAATTTCGTCATTGAATATTAGCATCAACCTCTATTTGTATAGAACGTAATCGGACAATGGGATCATTTCATTATCTGATCATCCGAAGAGGAGTGAGCGAAGATGAGAAAATGGACCAGACACGGTGGGACACGAACCAACGCGCTTTAGCGTAAGCCGCGACCGCTCTACCATCTGAGCTACCCAACCACTTTTCATCATTTTTCAGTCACTTTCATGACAATGTTCTGCTCACTGTTTACATTTTCATGATAGGGGTCTATTCAAAAAATTAAATTTGGGCTGTTTCAATAAAATCCATGAAGGTGTCAGTGAAGACGCGGAGCTGATATAGGGGAACGCTCGAGCGCGAACCAGACGTCCATCCGTTGTAGTCCTATTTTGCGCTAGGCTCTTGAAAATTTGGCGCCCAAAATCTGTATGGGTTCCTCAGCTCAGATAGCTGACAATTAATGAGAAGGATTGATGCATCAAATATTATTGATATAATTGACACATCAAATATTATTCCTATAGTCTTCATAGAGCAAATAAAATTTTCAGCCTCGCTGGCGTAAAAAAGAACTACTGGCGGTGCCCACCTAGGACTATACATATACAGTACAAACAACTGAATATAAGAGAACAAAAAGTCGTACATTAGTAAGCACGGCCATTTTAGAAATACCATCCAGAATTGGCGTCCACACGCCAAGGTCTTCAGCGCGGGCTGGCATTGGTCGCTGATTGGTGACGAGGAACTTGTAGGCATCCAACCGGATTTCGATTAAATTGTTGAGCAATGCAAAAAGCGGCGCCAATGGAAATGCCGCTACAAACAGCGTCACAAAGCCAAACTGCAGCACTGAAAAAAGTGAAAATTGCAATTTTATAAATACGAGTAAAATGTAAAGAAAAAACACTTTAGGGCTTAAGACGATCGAATTTCTCATACAATTACTTAGAACTATCAAATAATATACACACTCTTGATAATTGAATGAGAATTACTTCGCTGATCATTATCCAATCATTTTTATCTGCACTATACGTTGCTGCAGTAACTGACAATTTCTGCACAATCTTCAAAAGGCTTACCCATTTCCAAGTATTCGTTGAACAGAAAGTGATCGACCACAGCGTTGAGATCGTAGTCTCGCTCCCACCTAGGTACTTTCTGATCCGCTTCTTTGACGGACTTACTGACGCGTTCCCTCCGCCATTTCAAACGCATACTTGCTGTGCCCGGCAAGTGATGTTTCAATTTTCGAAAAGCGTTCAAGAGCATCCTGAATGTACAGTATGGACCGCAACAATTGGTTGATCGGTGAGTCAAGCGCGCCATTATCAGTTTTAGTTTTTAGCATTCCAGGAATTTAAAGAAGCGAGTTGGAATATTTTCAAAATGGAAACAAATCGTTATGGTCAATTCACTGTTAGAAAAACGCTTGCTGACATCAATTTTGGTGTATGTAGCGTTTTTCAAAATTGTTATAACTTATGTGTCGCTAACATTATCTTCGAATGCTTTTTAAAAATTATTGGCTTCATACTGAAGCCTAGAACACACAATTAATTAAAACGTTTGCCCTTGTTCTTTTTGTATCAATTTATCTAGTATTGTGAAACCTGCAATCAAAATTTAGACTTACGGTATGACGATCTCCACGAAGCTTTCAAAAAACTGTCTGCCGACCATAATGACAGCCAATTCGATCACCAATTCGACCATGCAGCCTGCCGGGTCGCATGATTCTAGCCGATAGCCAAAAATACGAAACCTGCCTTGCTCGCGGTCTCCGTCCTGTGAACCGGGAACGCCAGAGAATCTAAAATTGATAGAATCAGCTTCATAGGCTTAGTAGAGGTGTTCGCGCGACAGAGATGCATAGAGATATTGTGCAAGACCAAAGGCTTTTGCCTCACTCGCTTTCTAAGTACAACAGGAATTTTGTTCAACTTTCAATCCGATTGCAACTTTCAAAAATCTTCCACACAGTTGACGTTCCAAGTCAAAGCGGGCGACCATTACGCCATTAAAGAAAATATCAAAAGTCGAATCAAACCGCGCCATCCCTTTGTCAGTAGCCCAACAATTCACAAACTTTGAAAGCGGTTACCGTTTCATTTGCCAGTTATCGTTCCTTTTCAATATTTTTTGAAATCACTTACCTTCCCTTGAAATAGGCAATGTAGAAGAGAGACGAGTAGCAGTTGACGAACTCAAATAGGAAGACCTTGAGCGTGTAACTGTTGTCCCATTCGGTCTGCGTGCGTGGACATTCCCAGTTAGTGAGCACCTTGGCGAGCCATCTATACACCTGAAGAATTAAAAAACAGCTTTTCGTAAATCAGCTAATTGAACTGCGAATGTAAGACTGGAAAGACTGGAAAAGTAACTACGGATGTAATCGCAGTCGTGATGTGGATTGTAACGCCAGAGTAGTTATGTACGATACTACTGTATTACTGTATTACTGTACAGTATTACTGTATTACTGTGTTACTATACAGTATTTATTTACGTACAGTACTATTTCACAAAGTGTAGAAAACACAACAGTTGGAATCGCAACTGCGTAATGTGTGGTAACTGCTAAGTTATGCTGTGAGCGAGAAATAGTGACGTCACAGCTGACCAATCACGACACTTTTCACAATTGCAGTCAAAACTGTTGCAGTTCGAGTAGTTTTGTGTAATAGCCCATGGAATGCTAATAAATACTTTTTCCTTACTGAACTGAGAATTATAATGGCGACCAAGTTGATAATGGCGGCGGAGATTGCGGTTAGAATGGGGGCGTTGGTCTTGGCGAAATCGTCGTCACTGGTGTGCAGCACATACAGCACGATCACTCGATATACGATCGCGCCAAAGACGAAAGCCACTACCAGCAGAAGCTTCAGCAAATTACGTAATAAACACATATTCAAATATTCAAAACATTTGTGAATTAGGATCAAAGGCATGTGGGGGTCTCGAACCGGAGGGTCTAGGAGTAGGGAGGTTCCCCCTGGCTCCCCGGTCAGATTCTCTTCGTCCAAAAAGAAGCCGTTTATTCAGTACCAGTACATTTCAGTACCCGTTGAGATTTGGTGATACACTGTAATGCAGTGACGTAGACCGAGTACTCGGGCCCAGGAAAGACTCAAGTTTCACGCTTTTGGTCAAACCCGGTAAATCTCGGTCTCGATAATCCCAGTTTTGGCCAATCCTGGAAATTCCCGGTCTCAAAAATCCCGGTTTTTCTCTCAAGCCTATATTTCTGCTGTACTGAAAATTATGGCCTCTTACTCCGAAACCGTTATTGCCATAGTAAGTGAAATATGCTTAAAAACTACATGGATGATTTAAAAAATTGACCGTACAAAGAAGACAATTGAAACTCCGGACACAAAATGTCGGGTTAATTTCTGATGAGGTGGTAGGTACGGCTCATCTTGTTGAGTAACGGGGTTTTCATACTTGCCATCCACCTGCAGCTGGAATTCTGGTCGGATTATTTCCTAAAACCGGACGCGATAAGATTATCAACCGATCACTAATGACTATCACATTAATTTAAGCTGAAAGCTCAAATCAGAGCAAAATAATGAACGACAAACTTCTTCGACTTCGTAGTCCATCAGATCCCACTCCCAGGCGATCTCGGCATGATATCTTTTCCAACCCTCTAAGAAGAGCGTAGCCCAAACACTCATTAACGCAGCGAACAAAACCGTCGAGAAGTTGTCGAATATGTGCGTGAACTGAAATAATTTTTTGATTTCAATAGTGTTTTCTGAAGCATTGAAACAATGCATAACTATTATTTGAACTCCCCCTCTCCCCATTTTTGCAATTTCTGTGAAAATACCGTATGTGTAAGATAATCTTGAGGCAGCAGGACAGGGCTTAGAGCTACCCTTTTATTGAACCTTAAATGAATACTGTATTTTCATTTGAGCAAGGCCAAAATTCTACTTTTCCATAAGGAATCTATCACCTTATTAACTTTTCTTAGTGAGGTGTTGAGGATTAAAGGCCCCTTTTTCCATCAATATAATGGTTTTCCATATCTGCTCTCCCTATGTTATTTTTTCGATAAATTTAACTTCGCTGCTCACGCCTCACAAAAACAATATTACTAAACGAACAGCGAGCCGCGACATACGTACCTTTGCATACCGACAGCTGTCAATGAGATTCCAAAACGTGCACAGTTTATCGCAAATCGGGCACATAAGAATGCTGCCAGCGCCCGTTATGTTGCAAAGATCGTTGCTGAAACAGTGGCAGAAGTTTTATAAAGTACATCAGTGTAAAGAGAGTTCTCCTAAAAATTTAGAGTCATTGATGGAGGATGCAGTGTGACAAAGGAAGTTCAAATGTTGTAGTGAAGAACTGCACACTGAACGAAATATAACACAGTTACGACAAATAACGCTGAACGGTTACCGATTAAACGAACTTTGCCATTACTGAGCGCCGGTACCCATTTTAAAAATTATTGGATGCGCATTCATTTTGTTATGTCCTTAAAAAGCAATTCGCACCTGACTGTGTCGGTTGAAAGAGAAAGGATTCCGTAGACAAAACACAGGAAGCCAATAATTGCTGCCGGAAATAGAACTTTGGTGTAGTAGCCGAGCCACGCGAAGTACAGGCCAATCTTCGCGCCGAAATATTTCCTGTAATGTTTCACATCGGGTGTATTTACATGAAGTCGAAATGATCATTTTGTCAATTTGTAATGATCAAGAGTGGTTTGCGCCTCTACGTTTCTGTGACAACGCGAAAATTAAGCGACCACGTCTGGGAACCCTAACTAACTTGATTAAAGTTAATGGCTGATATTTGTAGAAACGACTTGGTTTTGCCCACGTATCATATAGCAATTGACGGTCGTTGTCCTTGACATATGTAACTTTTCCTTTTTCGTTCACGCTAGCTTTTTTCGGCGAATCACTTATTGAGTAATCTCCCTGAAATTTGTTCGACCGTGATAAAGGCACTTCAAAGTTTGTGTATTTGTTTGTTTCGGTTTATTCTCATCATCACGTGTCTAGACATACAGATGTGGAACACATTGTCATCATAATGAACAAAAAGGACGTATAATAGAATCGATGATTGAGAGGGAGAGGAGGCGCTCGTTCCCGGCCGCTAATAAACCTGCCCAAGTTCATATCCAAAAACAGAAAACCATAAAAATGGCCAACTTTGCAGTAAGTGGTGAACTCAGAAATGAACATACAAGAAATTCAAATCAGGTACTAACGTTTCTCATAGAGAATTCGCAAGGCAATTTAAAAAATTTTACTCTTCTCGGACAGAAGTGATCGGTGCTTATATCAATATTTCTATTAAAAATAAATAAAAAATGATTAAATATAAAAAGCAAAAAGCAACCATAATCAAAGGAACAAAAGTTAAGTTATGCAATGTGCAAAGTCTCGTTGCATTAAAACATTTTCCACCTTTCAACCGGAAGATTAACTGATCGATTATCCCTCATCAAAATTATTCAATCATTATTCTTACCTCGTGCAAAGGAAAAGCGGCTGAATAAGTGCCTTCGGTGAGCAGGTTTCCGATACCAAAGTGATGTTTATTCTTGGAACCATACGAAGTTCTGATCAACAGATCATGCACCATGCGACTTCGCTGCGAACTCGTGAAGAATTTTTCGCGGTCGCCATCCGGCGGCATGACAAATCTGCAACGATCACTCAAACTCCGTTTAATTGCATACGAATTCGGGTCCAAACCAGTCTCCATATATAATAACCGCCAGGTTAGCCTTTAGTTGAAACTCTTTACCAACTGTTTTTTGCATTTGCGTTGCTCTTTTTTGTATTCCTCCTGAGAAGAATAAAGAGCAAACCAATCAATCAACCAATCAGGATTGATGGAACGCCCCCACCACCAACACATAATTGGATACAACAAAAATCGTGCCAATGTATGAGGAAGAAACAAGTAAAGCAACATACTGTTCAGCGCGATCGAAGCTAAACAATGCTGTAAAGTAGTCGGGATCCTTGACTTCGTATTCTTTCTCTATTTTGAAGGTTTCGATGTTCTGTAGAATATTATCTAGGCAGCCCCTATCGTCGGTTTGCGCGTCGTTTAATCGTATCGGCATTTTAAGGCGCAGCGATTCCGCCTGTTTCGCCAGTACCTCCCATGGAGCATGAATAAGAACGAAGCGTGTCTGGCTGTGCTGAAAACGACGATACAGTATTTCTTTTCACGTATTTTAGCAGCAGCGCTAACTGTGAAGGCACTTTACGTGTCCACATGATCCTCGGCAGCTCACGTTGACCTCTGCTATAGATGGGTCGATCCACTGGACCGTAAACGGAATTCGTTTTTGACTGACAACCTACTATGCGGTCGTGCGCCACTCATGTTCGCTTTTAAAACCTCAACAAAGGGCCTTAACGTCAATTAAATGACTATCGGCGCTGTCGACGCACCGATTAGCCATTAGTTTAGCCTAAATTTTAGGATAATTTGTGCATCCGTAAAAGATCGCGAACGGCTCACAATCACCTTGAATTGGATCATAATCACCCCCGCTCACCTTGGATTTGACGACCTTTAGCTGCAGTCCATGTACTTTGTCAAGCTCCTTGTGGAAAAACTCGCGTCTTTCATGCTTCGCTTTGTTCGGTATCCCGAAAGACTGTAGGAACTTAAAATGGATTCACTTGAAATTCGCCGCATTATGGCAGATCTAACTATGACTATGCTTATAAAATATAGCATAATATAATGTTCTGAGATCAGATTTGAAACCTATTAGAAAATCTTTTTTCCTCAACCGAATCTCTTAGATATGGAACCAGCTACCATCATCAGTAGTGCTAGCAAAAAGCTTGAATATTTTAGAAAGTAAACTGAATCCAATCAAATTAATCCACTTCACACGCGAGAGAGCAATTGGTCGGCCTTAATGATTGCGGTCTGCTCGCTCACAATTCACATGTTTTTTCTCTTGCGTCACAAGGAAACATAGTTTTGTTGATGATTAGTAACAGGAAGGATCCATTTGCGTCCAAGTAGATCCTTTCTAGTACTGTCAGTACAAAATAGAAGAAATCCAATTGAACTCAAATCGATCCTGTCTGCTACTGTTGCCAGTTCGACGTTTATTTACTTTGAATGTTCGCACATCTTCCTTTCTTTTCAGCATATGTTTAATTATGCAAGTATTCTCATGTATTGGTACTGTATAAATAAACTGAACTGAACTTTTTGCGATTGTGACGTCTCTGCGTCTTTTTCCTCGCCTTGTCCGAGTTCAAACGCCAAAACGTAGTCCACTCGTCGCACGCCGTCGGCGAAGACAAAGTATGGTTTACGGAAATCAGGAAGATATTTATCAACCGAAATTTGGTCGGCGTCGGTCGTCTGAAACTAATTTTAGTCCACTACATGACTACTCAAATGGGCATCGTATGTTTTTGTCTTCTTCAACCATTTTTTATAGGAAACGGATCTCTGAGATGAAATATTGGCGTTAATTCATATGCATGTTATGTTATGGGAGCAAAAATATCATAAATTGTGGCTTACCTGATGATCATCTGAGATAGAGATTCCAGGCTCTCCATTAATTGACAAAAGGTTCAGTTCGATACCATCTGAAATGTTGACTAAATTATTATATGGTACTGAGTGGGCGCTGTTACAATTTATTTTTAATTGATTTTGAAAAGTTTCATCATTCAAGCTAAAACTTCAAACTTTATTGTTTGAGTACTTGAAAACTTGTTCAGTAAAATGACTGCTCAATTTGGTAACCTTTTTCCAGATATGGTCCAAAACTGACTCAGACAAAGGTTGTTTGTTTTACTTCTCCTCATTGGTTCATTGGTTTGGACAAAGGTTCATTGTTTTACTTCTCCTCAAAATCGACGACAATTCTGCGAAATGTGGCAGCGGCAAAGACGTTTTACGTTAAAAGTGACCGAAAGCTCTCAATTGCGCCACAATTTTTGATTCAATAGAACTGTCACTTTTCGCATAGATCCTCCATCAAGTATCAACCCCATAACAATGAAAATTCTTTTTTTGTTCTATCCTTACTAAATAATATGTGACTAAACTAAATGCATTAAGCGTTTGGTTGCGCTTTATGTGATAACAGAGTCAGTACATGACAAAACTTCAAAGTAATCAGTAGCAAACCTTCAATATTGTCCACGTTCCCTTTCATATTGGAAACTTTTTGCACTTTCTCATCAAGATCTTACTGAAAAGCAATTGCCTTCGCTGCCGGCTGATTGTCTGCCTATCGACTTTTTAAAGCTGAAATTCGACGACTATAACAGTAGTTATCCACGTTTTGCTTGCGCAGGGGTCTGCAGTGAAATAAATCCCAATAGAATCCGGAGATGAGAGCACACAAGAAAAACCTGAAAAGTTTATTATTTTTGGTTTCTCTTTTTTCCGGATTCTACTATGTTCAGCAGCACTACAATTAGCGGAATGATGACGCAAAATCTGTGAGTCTATAGAGTCATAATCGCGGCCTAACACAGTGCTACTACATTGTATTTCTGAAATTACGGTAATCTAAGAAGACAATTGGAATTGGTTGTTCTCAGAAACCCTAGTCCGCATTACTTGACGCTATAGCGACCCTTTCGAAGCACGTCCGTTTATAATTTTGGCCTGCATACGCGATATTGACACAGTACGGCTGTTGTTGGGCGCTAGGTGGTGGGCGCAAACCCAGCAGTGTGATAACACGCGTGTAGCTAGTAATGCTCAGGATACATCTTTCATTCGTAATGTTGATTAGATTAGAGGAAAAGACATCGGCAGGGGGATGGAGATATTCCCCAAGAAGTCACATTCCGCCGCGACCGCGTGAGTGAAACTGGAGCGTGGGAGTTATGGTTTTATATAATCCCCCAAGGGGTCCGATCAGATTTGTAAAAATGGGTTGGTATTATTCGAAAATTTTCAATGTGAAGAGGGGAGTACAGTGTTCATAGGAGGTCGAAAATTAGCGACCTTCTCTTTAATATCCTAGATAAGGTACCTCAGCCACTTAGTCATCTTCGTGGGGGTTATGAAACCCCCATACGGTCGACCATAACCTCAAGCCCAAACCGGTACTCACCTCTGGAGTGAGTAATGTGCAGGGTGACCAAAATGTTCTGGTACAATTCGGATTTTGGTCATAACTTTTTATGTAATGAACCATTTTCTCATCTGAATACAAAACATTGTTTTCATTCAGATTTGCGAGCCGTCACTTGTAAGCCTGATTTATAAAGACTCGCTTTTGCCTATTACTATCAGTGAGATTCCGAACTTGATGTCGTTCGAAAGCGCCGAGCCCTAGGTCCTTTGTGACCAAAATTCGTAGCGATTTCAAGCTTACAACAGATTCGGCAGCCATTTTAAGAATGGAACGACGTTGATTTCGTTTGATTGGATCGTTCACGATTTTCTTCAGGCGATTGACTCGTACAGTCCATAGGCGATTCGTTCTCTTACGATCCTAGATAGCGCCAATTTTGCTGATTCTAATGATGGTATGTTTTACGGAATTGGGCCCAATGACGCTTGGCTTTAACATTTTGAAAATTGCACATGCCAAATGAACAGCCAGATATTAGCTCAGCCACGGCGCATCGATTGCTTTCCCTTGTGTCCTTTAAGCTCACGCTGTTCTGATCAAATAAATATGCCTTGCCTAAAAGAGGAATAGCTAAGCATCCCAACGAGACCAAATTTGTTATGATTGATTTCATGGTTGCTGTTATGGAATCCTTTGAAAAGCTGTACCAGAAATTTTTAGTCATCCTGTATACCACCATTTGCAACACGGAATCGTAGAAAATTTCAGGTTCTTGTACTACGCTTCTTTGGAACCGGCACTGCCAGCGGTGCCAATTCTTTCTCCCTTTCCAGGACGACGATTCCAGTATGTGCTAGTAAAAAAACAGAAAATTGCAGTTGACGCATATTTGAGAGCGCGCCGCAGACAAGCCAAAAAGCTTCAGTGTTGCAATGAGGATAATCATTTTAATTTTTCACCTCAACGAAACGCAAAGATACATAAACAGCGACGAATCATAGCAGAACAATAGGTTTCAGTGATTACGCTGCATTAAATTATAATTACGTTCTTGCGCAACTGACGTCGTGGTCTTCGCAGCATACTCCATATTACTTGATCAATCTGGTTGACCTGAAGGTAATAGTGGACTAAAGTTGACTTGTTCTCGGCCTCTGAAATAAAATTCTGCTGTTGATGATGACGCTAAATTTTGTTCATATTGCATATTTGTGACGTCACAGATCATTGGCAGAGTGAAAATTAAGGTGCGTATGATAATTTTCGTGGTGTGACAAGCATTCTCTTTGCATTTTTATCAGGAATGAGCGAAACACGAAAACGTAAAAACCATCCCAGGTGCTACACTTAAACTTACCGCGTAGTGAGGCTGCCTATTGATGCCTTATTTAATGTGTGTCATGAGGCAGACTTTGGCAGGCTTTCGCGACGTTGACTGTAAGTTTGTTACAGAACTTCAGGATAACGGAATGCGGATTGTGAGAGCGAGATGTTTGGTTATGAGGTAAGCACCCCATTCTCCCTTCGCTCATATTTATTTACCGTTAAAGGGCCATTTATAAGGTACGTAACGCTGGTTTTAGCTTTTTTGACACCTCCTATCGTTATGTTACAGCTGACGCCTATTATGGTTGAAAGCGACAACGTCATACTGTATCGTAACAGTCCCTTAGGGACCCCCTTATAGAGCATATTATAACTTAAGAGCAGCCCTTGCCTGAACGCGGCGTATTTCTCCTTGGCTTCCGCCTTCGCAACTTCAGCGTCATGTTCGCGCATTCCACTCGAAGCCGCTGATCCGTTGACGTCGTGTCCACTGGCTTGCTTGTCACCGTCGTCGCCGGCGGCAGCGGACTTGGGACGGAGCTCGTACTCGCGCCGCGCCTGTCGAGCGACGAACTGCTCGCGCTGCAGCTTGATGAATACGCGTGTTGGAATGTCCGGAATGACGTACTCCACGAAGGCTTTTATCAGGAACACCGAGTGCTAAAGAAAATGGATATTGAATATCGAATTTGCGAATGGAAAATTCGCAACGCTCACTTCAAAAACAAGCACAAAGACTACTCTGGCGGCAAAAATGTGCCACCACTGAAGACTGTAGCCGTACTGATCGTCGCAGTCGGTTACGCCACTGAGCTCTGCCAACTCAGCTCTTAGACTGCATGGCGGCTTACGGTAGTCGCGAAATCTACAACGTATTTTTCTATCTAAATTATTTCAGTTATCTCGTTGTCAAATTATTTCAATTACAATACAGGCAGAAACGCTTGCATTTCTGAGTTCAGATTCATAATCAGTATAAAAAAATTGATTCGGAACAGTACCATTCAGGTTAAAATTAACTTATTTTCAAGCAGCTGCCAAATCGCAAAATATTCGTACGATTTCCACCAAGTTGTTTGCAAAAAACTCTTAGATGCGACACATTTTCAATGCAAAATCAATCCATATTAAAATCCATAATGTATAAGTCAAACTAGCACCAAATGAAAAAGTTAGTCAGTCATGGCACACTGGGTAATGTAAGAGTGTAATATAAGAGTAGTGCTGTCGCAATTGTACGCGAAAGGAAATAACTTCCTCGCAACGTTCGCTCCACTGCTTAATTATCAGGATTAAGAGGCTAATTTCGCTAACTATTCCTTAATAAAGTCGAAGAGAATCGCTCGTTGCTAGAAAGCTATTTCCTTTCGCATAATTCTGCTGCAGCGCTTTGTAAGCAAATGCTTGATTAAACGACCTGCAAACAGTGACATTGCTGAATTCGATATCCCTGTCATCATCGAGTTTGCTGGCATTGTAGTAGGACAGGCTGTCATTTACATAGTTCTCATAGCTTCCATTGCCTTCCGTCATAAAGTAGAGCATTTTGGGCACGAATTCGCTTGTGAAGGCGATTATACATGCCTAAATACAGTACACTGTTATATGGTAAAGCAGACAAACGCGCGCAGCCAGGGGTCGCGAAGATTGCATAAAAGTTTTGCAAGCAAGACGGATGTTCCGGTAACTCCCGTTTTCTCCCATTAGAATATTTGAATAGGAATGCATAATCTCGTCACTGAATATTTGTGTCAATTCAACCTCATTTATTGACCGATCGAATCGGATCCCTTGGGAAATGCAGCCTCAAAATACACACATCTGATATACACACAAATCGGCCATAAACGAATCATATCCAGTTGAAATGTTAAATTTTTTCAAATACCCTTTCTTGTTTTTGACATAAACTAACTCATGATCCCAGCTGTATCAGATCCATCTAAAAGCGCAAGTGCACACTGGTGATGGACTGGCCGTGCCACCTTTGGGATCCATTTCATAAAACTGCTGCAATTATAATTGCGGGAAGTGCGGTGATTGGTCAGTTGCGACGTGCGCGAAATAGTGACGTCACGTGTAAGCCTTTGACCAATCACCACTCTTCCTGCAATTGTAATTATAACATGTATGCAGGTGATCCCTGACCATATAGTACAAACAATTGGACCAGAGAGGACAAGTCGTACATTAGTAAGCACGGCTATTTTGGACATGCCATCCAGAATTGGAGTCCACACGCCAAGGTCTTCAGCGCGCGCTGGCATCGGTCGCTGATTGGCGACGAGAAACTTGTAGGCGTCCAACCGGATCTCGATTAAATTGTTGAGCAGAGCAAAGAGAGG